>KL660780.1:0-117713 GCA_000732775.1 Stachybotrys chlorohalonatus IBT 40285
CCCCCCCTCCCCCTTCCACCCCTTCAAGCTACATTACGTAGCCCGTGCCAAGGCCACTCGATACGCTCTGCTAACGGAAGCTGGGCCGAATTTCAACGACCAACCTCTCAGCCACCTCGTCTGGGCTTTCCCATCGTGGCCCAGACGAACGAAATGACTTGCCGCAGGCGAAAACCCCTCAAGTTGTCAGACACTGCTGTCGTCATTGTCGTCATTGTCGATATTTCCAGCTTTTGGTCAGTCGACCCTGCCATGCCCTGTTTCCCTCTCGACACTCATCCAAGGGGAACCAGGCCGCGCGCGCATGACTTGTAAGTACTAGTATGTTCATTTGTTCGTAGCTATGTCCGTCTCTCGTGGGTAGCCTATGTGCTTTGTCCCTGATGCTGTCATGTTCCTCATGTGGTAAAATCCTGGTATAGTAGTACACTCAACCCGATCCAGAAAAAAACTCCGTCCTGCCCATGACCCTGGGCGTGTTTTGCTACCTTTTTGTGTGCCTTCGCCCCCTTTGCTCCTTTCATGCTCATGCTACCGCCAAAAGGGATAAACGAAAAAAAAACCCAAAAAAAAAAAAAAAAAAAATACGCCGACCCATATATACCCGTAAAATGGCCTTGACCCGTATGTACATACATGGCCTCTCCCTTGTGCTGTGTTTAGTGGACAAAGTATGTACCGTCCATGACGGGGCCCTGAATCCCCATATTGGCATAGTCGACAGGCATCACCCCGTCGTTGACGCTGTACATGCCCGGTTCGCCTTGTGAGCCCTGCGTCTGGCCCCAGCACATGCCGTCCAGGTCCCAAAGGCCGTGCTGGTCCATCATGCCCACCATATCGTCTGTTTCCAGACCAATGGGAGACATGTGCAGATCCTCTTCGTTCATGACCAGGCCCTGCTCCGTGGCCAGGCTCTGGATGAAGCCCTCGCCGTGGGCGAATGAGGGCTGCCGGCTGGCCTCGTACATTCGCCACACAACCTCCCGGCTGCGGCGGGCTGCTAGTGACCAGTCCTCCATGGCGTCTAGCAGCTCGAGGATCGTCTCAATCTGCTTTTGCCACTCGGGTACCTGTGGGCTGTCCCACTGCCAGAAGATGCTGACCAGTGGAATCATGGCTGCCTGGTAGAGGAACCAAACCGCGTTCCATCCAGACATTTGATTGCGGGTCCACTCCCGCGAGATGTCCTCAATGGTCGCTTTAGCTAGCTCCCGGCACGTCTCCACGGCCGCAATCTCCTCGTCAGAGATATGTGAAGCCATTCCTACACTAGCCATGCTGAGAAGAACGGGACGGTGCAGCAGCATGCGGAGGTTTTGGTATCGCCACTTCATAACGCACCGGGCGATGTAGAGTGGCTCGGCACAGGGGTCTGTCGTCCTGAGCAGCCAAGGCAGATTACTGTACCAACTGACCAGCTGACCATCCATGTTGCAGCGATCTTCCCCTCGGAGAAGCGGGGTGATGGCGAGCATGTCCTGGATCTGAGTGGCGATTTTGCAGAATTTGATGTTCTCAATCAGGGGCAGGATGCCAGCGTGCTGTGCGGAGTCACGCGCCTAGTCATGTCAAGTTAGCAGCGGTTCTCATGTAGCTTCGGGGATCCATTCGTCACCCACCTGATTGATGCCAAACTCGGGGGGTCGAATGTTAATCGCAGGACCCCATCGTCCAAAGGAGGGGCGGCCCATGGTCGTCGTAGCCCAGGTGTCGAGGCAGAATAGAGACCACCAGGTGCGCCTGCGGGTCTCTGCGGCCGCCACATCGCTACTGCTCTGGGCAAGAGACTCCCGATGCAGGCCCAGGGCGCTAGCCATCCTGATGGCTGCACCAATGATGGCGTTGGCCATGTTGGGGCGGTTGATGTAGTGAAGGTAGTAGCCTCCAATGATTGCCAGAGCTTGAACCGTCTCAATGTGGCTACTGCCGAAAGCATCCACTGTCAGGTGCTCCATGGCGCGGTTGTAGTAGTTGATATGGTTGAAGTCGTCCGACTTCATCGCCACGATGCTACCCATGGCGAAGACCATGTTTAGTAGCGCCAACCACGGAGCGTCGTACCTCTGACCATCAAGATAGTCAGCGCGGAATGCGGCCTCGTCAAGCATGGGCACGAAAACATGGATCCGCTTGAAGTAGGCGTCAATAAGTGTCTGGCCCTTCCATGACCAGGCGATGCGGGAGTTGTCCTTGGGCGCCATGGTTCGCTGGCGGATAACAGGGAGGTTGCTGGCCATCTCGACGCTGTTGAGTGGCGGGGCTAGAGAGTTCCTCAGCTGTGGCTGGACCTTGAGCATGACCATCAATGCCGCCTTGATAGAAGAGGCGCCTAGATAAGATGTTTGACGGTCCATTGGAAGGGACAGTGCGTTCACGTCGTCTGCCTCCACAGGAATGTGGTCCTGGCCGCGGCGCTCCTCATCCCACTCTGAGTCGCAAGTGGGCATCTGTTCGAGGCCAGCCATGCTGGGCTCCGAGGTCAAGCCATGCGGGGACTCGACATCCTGGCTGATGGGTGAGGTTTGGATGGGAGGAGAAGGAAGGGATGTGGGATTCTCTGCACTGGGCCTGTCCAGCATGCTAAGGAGGTCCTGGCGGGAAAGGGGGAGAAGAGCGGAGACTTCGTGGTTGGGGTATAGGCGCTTGAGAATAGACCGGCACTCCTCCAAAGATTGTGAGAGGGCCTCTAGCGTTCTAGAACGGAAGGAGTCAGTTCAGTGATCATTTTGCAATAACAAATGGAGAGACCGACTTCCTCGAGGGGATGACCCGTTGCCGGTGCTTATCGTAAAAGCACCGCTTCGGTGCCCGGCTCGATAGACACTGGCCACAGGGCTGCTGGCCATCACAGCGGATTTTGCGTCTCTTGCACTCGGCACAAGCATGAGGGGTCGTGATGCGCTTGCTCCCGGTGTTGCCTGCTGCCTTGCCGCCGTCCGGAGACTCAGCGGAAGGCTTGCGAGGAGTTACCCCTTGGACTTGCAACACGATCGAGTCAGTGAAACTTGTCGTGCGATAAAGAGGAGATGGTCGGACAAGTCTAACTCACAAGTATGAAACATGCCACCCTGAGTGGGCACAGGAATGGTAGGCGCCATCGCGCAGAAGTTAATGTGAACGGCGTGGTTGAGTGGTGTCTTGCTGAAAGAGAGAAAGGATGTGGTCCAAGTGTTGGATGAGTAATGGGGATGATATTTTAAGTGATGATGATGAAGTGATGGAACAGAGCAGTCACTAAGCGGCGAAGAGCAATGGAAGAGGATGCGATGAAGATATATATGGACGGATGGTTAGTGGTTCTGCGATGCGGTATCATGGAGAGAGAGGGGGGGGGGGGGTGCGGATCGAAAATTGAGATGAGAATGTGGGGATGTGTGACAAGTACGCGTCTAAGTTATGGTCGAATTTTAGAGCGTGGAGAAAGTCCGGTTCCAGCGAGCAGGGGTGGCCGACTGGAAGGCGAGAAAAGAAAAGTGATAGTCGCCTGGCTGGACAAAAGTTGGGGTAGGCGAGAAGGAAGGGTCCATGTCGCTGCCCATCAGGGACCACGAGCAAATGGCCAACCGCTAGTCGGGGGGCCCGAACATGCGGAGGACGAAGCCGACAGATCGGACCAGGGTTGTCTTCAAGAGACATAGAAGCAGAGTAGAAGGGCCCCCTGAGAATCTGGTGATCGGCGGAGCAGCTAGGAGCTGGTGAACTTGGGGAAATGGGGCCAATGTAGCCCGGGTCTGCTGACTTGCAAAAAGGCTGCCAGTCCAAGTAAGCCCAATATGAAGCAAGGTAAGTAGCCGATGCAGGTTCGTAGCACCTACACAAAGAGAAATGCCGGAGCTTGGGCTACGAAGCGGGTCACGGTAATTGGCATTGGCCTCGGTCCGTCAGCCGTGGGAATGCGAGCCATAGAGAAGTACACACAACAAGCCGGAGGAAGGACTCATCCCCCATCATCCGGGAACTGCCATTCATCTGACCTACCACTGTCCGGGTGGCTTGGCCGACAACGATCCAGCCACGACTATTGTCTGGGATTACAGGGCACGCAAGTTGAAAGAGGATGGCTGGCTGTGAATCGCTCGGCATTGCTGTCAAGACGCTCGACATGCGGTGGGGGGGAACGGCCAAGGCATTTGCTGGATGTGACTAACTTCATTGTTAGGGGATATTTCGGGCCATAGCCAGAGGATGTTGCGTTCGTGGTGTGCTGGCGAGGTTGAGTCGAGAGAATGTGGCCAACTAGATGAAACCCCAGCCTCAGCGATACGTAGAAACGCCATCATGACCGGAACGAAAAATGAGCCGAATGGGAGGGGGACAAACAAGGAAACCACCCCCCCCCCCCCCCCTTTTTTTTTTTCTCCTCCAAAAGAGTGTAAAGATGGGCAGAACAAGTTGGGGCAAAGTCGAGGATACCATGGATATTGAGGTTTACGCCATCCAGAATAGGTTCCAAGTACCTTGCCACCACAACTGTATTCGAGGAGAATGACGGCCACTCCTATTCTCATCGTGTCTCATGCAGTCGGGCACCAGGTTACTGAGGGCGCAGCCCCGCCTGGGGAAGTTGGCATATAATGCCTCAGTCAGATGAGGTGAGTGGGCGGACCGACGGGCGGGATCGCGGGAGTGAGATTCGTACGGAGATTGGAGGGTGGGAGAGCCTGCGCAAACGAACGAAAAGCCAGTTGAGCACACAGAGAGCGAGCCTAGTGCCTAGAGGTGGCTTGACCTGGGGAAGGTAAATCCGGGGTAACAACCATCCACAGCTTCCCTCAGCAATTTCTTGTTAGCCTCCCCTTTCATCTGATCCCTCGGCATGATTTCGTGCAGTAGGACCAGGTGTGAGTGGGGGTATAGGTCCTTCGCTTTGCCATGTCAGAGGCCAACGATAGCGTACGACGGAGCACTGACGACGGCAATATTCATAAAAAGCCACTCCCTGGATAGGTGGTTTGAGGATAGCCAGGGGGGTGAGGATGGTGGGTTTAGTGGAGATGGATGCAACTTGATGCCTGGCCTTGGTACAGCCAGCCAGTCATCGTCGAGCTTCTGCGCTCCGGACGCGCGAATGCAGGTGAAATCCCACCATCCAGCACGCTGCGAGGTCGACGCCAAGGCCATCCTTGCGACGCGGGGCCCAACAGCAGCCAGGTTGACTCATCCCTGTCAGCCCCATCTCGTGCCTTGCTGGGGCCTATCGCAACCAAAGAAACAACGAACGATGGTGGGGTCTGGCGTCTGGAATCAGTTCCCGACCTTGCCGTCAGAGTGGGTGTGGAATTGTTTTTTTTTTTTTGTTTTTTTTTTGTTTTTTTTTTGGGTGTATTCCGCCTTTCCAATTTTTTTTTGTGTGACTTTTTCCCCATACGGCATCCGAAAGCTGCCTGAGAGATCGTGATGTTGTTGCTGGCAAGCGGGAAAGCCGCCAGCCGGCGCAATACTTGGTGGTCCCAACTCAGCCCAGTGAGGTTACATGCGCCAACCTTTGCAGCCGGCAACCAGCATTTTCATGGGCCAGCTGTGATGGCCTTTTGCGCAGGTCGAGGCATAATGGACGTCCGTCACACAAGCTGTGGGAGTCGGAGCGAGCAGTCAACACATGCCAAGCATAGAGGATCTGATAGGTTGATCCAAGATCGTCAGGAGTTGTGTCGAGGCGAGGGCGCAAGTGGACTAGGATCTGGAAGGCTTTCCCCAGCCTTACATAATGCACCTACTTACCGTTGAATGAAGGAGGAAGCATCGTGGCCTGCAACCCACCCGACTGCAGCTGCTCCTGCAGCGCGCCTTCGGCTTAGTACATAGGTACCTTGGTAGCTGCTGTACCTTACCTTAGTACTAGGCATTTGGGCACCTTACGTAGGTGACTGAGGTAGCCCAGGGCAGGTGGGACCAGTGAAACCTCCACGTCGTCCGAGGTAAAGCTGCAGGTGCAATGGATGCGGTGGCTTGACAAGACATCCCGTACCTTGCCTCGAGGAAGTTACGTCCACGTTGACGACTGCAGTGTGACGATATACGACAGACAGACCTGTCTTGCCCGCTGCCGCTGCTGCTGTCCTCCCAGAACGGGCCGCCACGCAAGGATGATCGGTATTCCAGACATTTTCATCTGGCAGCTTGCAGCCTGGTGTTGCACGAGCAATCTGGCAGCGGCGCATCTTGACCTCGACAAGTCGCCACTGCCAATGACGGAGACCAATGCTGCCCATGCCCCGGCTAGTCGTCGACGAGACCACGGTAACGTCTGGCCTGATTTCAGTTGCTTTTCGTTACACCGCCTATTGCCGTCACGATATCGCAATATCATCGTCCAGCTATTACTTTGCTGGTTTTCGTCCAAAATCAACTGCCGGCCTTTTTGCTCCCTTCATCGTTGCCGGCCGTCAACCCAAAATTTTCGGGCAGAGGACCGCTCCCCTCACCTAGGAACTCCTACCCGACGAGCCGCAAGCATTCGGGTTCTGCTGCCACTCTGCCCGCTCGGTAGATCGTCACCTCCACGCCTGGAAACTGGTTCGTCTGGGTCATTGTGGAGGAAGAGCTCGGATCCCTCCTGACCATCGTGGCATTAATGGCCATGTGCCTCTCCACAGTTTGCCCTCTGACTTGTCCATGCAAGCCCACCCCTCATCTGTCACGATTCTCCATTGGCTTACCGCCCTTCATCCCCCCCCTTCCTTGTCCGATCTACTCTGGCTTCTCGACGTGGACGGGAGCTGCTTTGTGGGGAAGAGTCCTGCGGCTGCTACTCGTCAAAGGCACAGACGCTGATCCATCCAAAACCTATGCACCCCAGCTTCTTCAAGCATTTCCTTCCAATCGCGTCTGCTCACGATGCCCACTTGACACCCTTCAATATAAGTGGGAGGTTTGCGTGGCTTCTTCCTTTCTTAGCTTCGCCAACCTCCCCTTGTCCTGTCTTGCCTGCCCTGTCCCTGCTTTGCTGTTGTGCCTAATCCTGCACCCCAAGGCCCACGCTTGCCCACCACACCCCAGACCAGCCGCATTCATCCAGCCTCTACTACCCCACACTCCCGTCCTCCCGCTCGACGCCCCATACTCGACTCTCTTGAGTCTTAGAAGAGTGGGATAAGCTTAGTTTGCTGGATGCAAGGCCAGACTCGAAGCGCCCAGTCGGCCGGCACTGGACCCTCTCCACAAGCGATGTTCGGTTCGCTTTCCGGTATCCTCGCCTCGTTCGGCTACATCTAACGCTACGCCCGGACCTATGCCCATTCTCATGACTCTTTGCGACCATCAATTGCCGTCCTTGACTAATCTACCGACTGGATGTACTTCTTCCCATCACATGGCCTCGCCTAGCACACCGCTGAAGGAATAGCTGGGCCTGGCTTCGGGGAGCTACTTTTCCCTGTCGACCCAAGCGGTGCAAAGCCGCGTGTGGCTTGAGAGATGTCCAAAGTCGTACTCGAAGATCTTCTTTCCTCCTTCTTTTTCCAACAAGCGGCTTGTCGCAAAACGGGCGTACGAGAACGCCTTCGGGGAGTTACAACAGGCGAATGCTTCGTTCGAACCAGCAGAAGCAGGAGTAAAAGCCCGAGCTCCCTCCATATCAAGGCCTTCAGCCGGCACCACGTGTTCATTGCCCAACGTGGTAGCCTCCCGATTTCCTCCTCAAAGCGTAAGCGTGGTAAACGCGGAACCTCGACCGCCTCCACTCGTGTACTTGGTCTCGTCTCATTTTCGCTTGACCAAGGCCTCCTCCTCAGTCCCACCACACAAGCTTTCGTCCCGCTCTTTTGTAGCCGTCTTGTCTCTAATGTTGCCGGTCCACTTGGGTGCTCCCTTTGGCGCCCTCTGGAGTTTTTCCTCTGGGTGCGTGCCTGTCGGCCCTGAGCTCCGTCGTCCCTGACTCTTGAGCTGATGTGTGTGACGGAGCGCCTTGCCTAGTTTCATCCCGTACAATGAGGGCCTCTCATTTGGGGCATCTACTTGTGCGTTTTCATGGTGCCTGTGATGCTTTCGCAAAATCCTCGTGAGAACGGGTTCATTTGATAACGTTTGCTTCGTCGCTACTGTTTGCTGTCACAGCTTTGGGGGCCAAGAAGTGCTTCATAAAACTAGGATTCTGTGCATAAATCCATGCTGTTGCCACCGGCAGGTCCGAGATCTCCGTCTTGTGGCTTGCTGGCTGCACGTCTGCCCCCCTGCTCACCAGGCAATAAGGTCCGGATCATCACATATTGATCCCAAGTCCGCCAGAGCACTTCATCGATACCTCACAGGCTTCTATTTCACAGACGTCAAGGAGCCGAGGTGCATATGTCCAACATGGCCGTTGGCTGCGAGCCAAGGTGAAACTGCCGGTAATGGTGATTCGACATTTCATGGCCACCCAATATACTTTCACGATCTCTCTGCATGCTGTAAGTTTCCCCGCAAAATGCCGTCTCACAACGGGCAGACCGTCGTCCCGCTCGAAAATTTGGGACTCACTCTGTAT
The DNA here is from genome assembly GCA_000732775.1 of Stachybotrys chlorohalonatus IBT 40285. Classification (NCBI taxonomy): domain Eukaryota; kingdom Fungi; phylum Ascomycota; class Sordariomycetes; order Hypocreales; family Stachybotryaceae; genus Stachybotrys; species Stachybotrys chlorohalonatus. The sequence continues at coordinate 8,471 of KL660780.1, forward strand.
TGGACGTTTCCGACATTGTATGGAACCTGGGACCACCCTGTAGGCGCGCGCGCTGGCTTGGATTGCACAAGATGGATCTTCCAAGGGTTTCCATTCCAGAGCCTAGTCTATTGCTATCTCCACGGCCTGCGGTCCGACATAGCCCCCACCAAGGCTCAGCGTTACAGTCTCGTGGGCTCAGAAGCTCCATCAGTGTGCAGCTTCGCCAAACTATCCCAATGTGATATCGCCGGTTGGGTGTGAGGGAATACGGAGGTAGATCTAGCCAGGCTGCGCCACTAATCGTTGCGGGTGCTTCATCTCGCGTACAATGTCCCACTTGTTGCGGCCTCTTCTCCATGGAAATGTGCCATGGGGAAGGCGTGGTTCGTGAAGTCTCGCCACAATTTAGATTCGAGGCGGGGTCGGCGACGTGCGCGTTATGGAGACAACAATATTGGTTCCAGCCTCGTTCGAGACTGCGAGGCGACTCGTATGTGGCCATGGGATCCAGTCGACATCCCATGATGAGCTGTGTTCCCCCAGCGTGGTTCCATAACCTGGGACTATAGGCGGAGAACCTGGCATCGGCTCTCGATCCCGTCGAATATGCACGTATTGTCGACTGGGACGTACTGCTGCGTCACGATCTTGATGACTTCCTGGGCCACCATACCCCCCATCACGGCGGCAATGTTGTGGAGCTCACCACCCGCAGCTCTTGCTACCTCGTGTGCGGCCTGTTCCACCCGTTCATTGCCGACGGCAGCCGGGGCATGACTGCAGGCTGAGGCTAGGATTTCCTGGGGAGTAGCAGTCGGGGTATGCGATGTGGCCGAGAGCGCCAGGTAAACGGGTATTAGCGACAGTGGCATTTCCGGGCCGGCGGCAGCAGCTATCTCGTCGTTGCCAAGCTCCCGCTCTGTCCGACGGAGTTGAGTATCTCGTCAGCTCAAGTCCGAAGAGGGGAGGTATTTATGCGTATTAGAATCGCTTACCAACGGTCTCGTTGAGACTGGCACGGTTTTGGTGCGCGGAGTTGACGAGTTTGATGAACCTCGCGTTAGTGCAGAAGAGCTCAACCTCGGCGGCGTCGATGTCATTTCCTCCAGGCATGCTACGGACAGCTGCCAGGACCTCGCCTGCGTCTTGACGGGCCTTGTCCTTGTATATGTTCTGAAGTTGGATGTAGACTTGTGACTGCGCCTTCATGTCTGGGAGTCCACCTGGTACAGGGAGCCGCTGGTGCTCATTGTAGAACTGCCTTACAGCCTCTGCGATGACCCAGAAACTGGACCTGATGCTGTTTTCCTCGTGCTTGTAGTCAAACACCTCCCGAAGTGAGCTAGGTAGCGACGGCTGTACGACATGCTTCATGACGGCAGCGACGGCCTCTTCGAAATTCTCCTCGCCACCCTCGGGGTTGTCCTTCCTCATGGCATCGGAGACCTGATTGCGGAAAACCAGCTTGTCAGAATATGCCGTTGGATATCTACCCTCATGCTCCTGTCGCCAAATGTCTAGGTAATGGAGCAGAATTGCCACCATGGGCAAGTGCCCGTGCTTGTGATTGTCTAATTTATCAATCTCCTGTGTCATTCTCTGCGCGAAGTCAGACAGTTCGGGCCAAGGACTTAGGAGCCGTAAGTCGGTGGTGGCAGTCTCGTCGGGGTGGGTATCGACGATAGGGAAGACACCGGGTAGGTTGACGGAAAAGTACGCATAGAAGCCAACATTGTGGACCGCAATTGTCGGGATCTTGTACTGCGCGCTGTACTGCTGGATAAGACGGACTTGTTCCTCTGGAAGAGGATATGTATAGATAATCAGGGTGAACTCCGGCGATGCTCCGAAAAGCTGGCCCAGGTCCAAAGGCACCTTGACGTACTGTTAGCGCCTGCTGTCAACGGTACAAGCAGGTCCAAGCCGTCCGACTACCTTTTCCCTGGGGAACCAATCCCCTTCTACATCTGGATTGAGCTCCTGGAGAAACTCGGTGCAGGACTCTGCTCTTGACTTGCCACGGGAGGATTCATCGAGAAAGAAATTGACGCCCAGGTCAGCGTCGGTGACGGTGGCCTCATCGGCGATGGTGAAGCGCCCGATCCCTTACAGCAGACGAGTCAGCAACGCAGGTAAGCCCCTGAACAAACGAAATACAATAACGAACCGGGAAGGATAAGGTTCTTGAGCGACTCGACGCCCACGGTGCCGCAGCCGCTGTTGACGAGGAGGATGTTTGCCGACTCCAGGGCTGCCTGGCCCGTGGCGGCCCACAGCCGCAGCTGGCGGTCGTACTTCTTCTCCTTCTCCGACGGTCCATGCAGGACCGGAGGCGTCGGCACGGTCTCCTCATGTGCCATTTCCTGCGAAAGTGGTGCGCGGGAGGGGGCGGGCTGTTGTGCAGACACCGGTGAGGGCACCCAGGTGAGGTTTGCGGAATGATGTCTGAGAAGTTGGACCAGGGGGGTTCCAGGTGGGGTTGGGAGGCTCAGCGAGAGATGCAACGAAGATGTGGGACGGAAACTCAAAACAACGGGCAGAATTCAAAGAAAACCATACAGAATTTGTTTGTGATGTCTATTGAGACTACTGGTATAGTTTATACTTGTTTGTCTGAGGCTCTACAGTTGTCGACCTTGTCTCTTTGTCGGGAGCTGCCGTGAGCTTGACGTCGAGATTGGAGATGTGCTGCTGGCCAATGAGCTTCGGTGGAGCTCGCGGTGATTTCATCATCACTCCCCCTCCTCAGCCCCTACTTCGTGTACAAAGCACTTGCACCATCCACACTTTATAGAGCCTGCCTCGGATATCCTGTACAGTCGAATATCCGTGATATCTCATGTCATTTGAGGCGGCGGTATATGAGATGCTGTGGCTCACAGACCGCATACAGATGACCCCGTGCTATACTTGTTGGCGGGGTATCGATCACTCCATGGCCTTGATGGAAGGGTTTTGGAAACAGATCGCAGCTCCTCGCCTTTATCACTCATTGGATTTATGAGCATCAATCATTTATAGTCTACTTCTTACCTAGAGCACTCTTTTGATTGGTATCTCCATCGAACATACGCTACGTCAAGTCCGTTATGTGCAAGAAGAAAGAGACTACCCTAGACGCATCCCGTGCAGTTATTCGCTTTCATCTAAAACGAACAGCCACCTCAAAATCTATCGCGAGGTTCAAAAACTCGCGCTCATATTTGCCTTGCCATCTCGACCTTGCTCGTACATATAAACTAGGTCATAATTTTAGTAATCCGCTTACAGTTGGCCTCTCCAAATGGTCCTGGATACCGATCGCGGGTTCCTGGCCCCATTTTCAACGGCAATCTTCGGGTATCCGCCAGTACTAGAACGTTGTGGTGACTCCTCATCCTGTCTAGCAGTCCTTCCTTCAACTCTGGCCTAGTCCAATGTAATAAATACGTTCGCAATCCTCTTGTCATTCTTTGATGTCACGTATCATCCGCTCAGTTCCAAGCCTCCGCATTACTTTTCCTTACTGTCGGGTCTTCCCTACCGTCCTTACCAAACCCTTGTCCGCTCCTCATCCCCTCCTCCGGCCCCGGCCTCCGCACCTCGCCTCCCCGGCTCCGGCATCCCCAACCCTCTCCCGCACCATGGCCTCCGCCGCCGCCAAACGCCTCGCCGGCAAGACCATCCTCATTACTGGCGCCTCGTCCGGCATCGGTCGCTCCACGGCCCGCGAGTTTGCTCGCACCAGCCCAAACGACCTGCGCCTCATCCTCGCTGCCCGCCGTGTCGATGAACTTGAGCAGGTAGCCAAGGACATTGCCGCCGAGGTCGGCGACGGCGTCAAGGTCCTGCCCGTCAAGCTCGATGTTAGTGATCCGGCTGCCGTTCGAAACTTTGTGCCCAACTTGCCAGAGGAATGGAGGGATATCCATGTCCTCGTCAACAATGCGTAAGAATTCCGGGCCATGCTTGTCAGCCACTCTGTCATCGCTCACATCTTCCACAGCGGCCTAGTCAGGGGCGTTGCTCGTGCTCCCGATATTGCCGAAGAGGACATCAATGTTATGTTCGAGACCAATGTGACTGGTCTCATCAACGTAACCCAGGCCATCCTGCCCATCTTCCTCAAGAGGCCCAACGGTGGACAGGGAGACATCGTCAACATTGGGTCCATCGCTGGTAAGCTTTGTCAACAAGCCACATGCGGAACGTAAACTCATCATCCGAACACAGGCCGCGAGCCCTATCCTGGCGGTACCATCTACTGCGCTACTAAAGCTGCTGTCCGTAGCATCAGCGAGAGTATGCGCAAGGAGCTTATTGCCACCAGGGTCCGAGTCATCGAGATCGACCCCGGCCAGGTTGAAACGGTAGGTTCTGATATCAATCGGGCGATGCTCGCGGTCTAACTCGGCTGCAGAACTTCAGTGTCGTCAGATTTTACGGCGACAAAGCCAAGGCGGACGCCGTCTACGCGTAAGTCAACCCTATCCGACGAACCTCTTACTACTACAGCCATATCATGCTGAACAAAGCCTGCTAGTGGTGTTGAGCCTTTGACCCCAGACGACATAGCCGAGGTCATCGTATTCGCCGTCTCGCGCAGAGAAAATGTCATTGTCGCCGACACTCTTCTTTTCCCCAATCATCAGGTATGAATCCTCTGATAGGATCTTCTTGCAGTGCATACGTTAACCACGATTTTGCTTTTGCGTCAGGCATCGGCCACCATCATGCACCGCAAGGGTTAAACTAGTCGTAATCTCTACATAGACATATAAATTGAATGTCGAATTAACGTCTTATCAATGATATCTTTTGACTCTTGCTTTACCGAGATATGTTTGAGAATTTCTCTTGCCCCCAACTCACCAACCAAAAGGCTGCAGTACCAGAGGTACGAGTCAGGGGCCTTCTAAGATCAATGAAATTTGATATGCCAGTGTTCCGTTAAGGATCCATCCTGGGATAGATTAGACCCTTGCTGCCACGAGGACAGCACCACTGGGGGAGTCATCACAGCACGGTAAAAACGTTACCAGCAGTCACACGCAGCGGAACATGGCACTGCCGAAAAGGAAAACCAGATGAAAATTCATCCTCACCAACTACTTGCCTTGCCTTGCCAGACCTTGCCCATCATTGTCCTTGTCCGACAAGAAACAAATCTGTACAAAGCTCTGAATTCCGTACAACTGATTGTGCTTCTTGGTCCGCCACCTTCCGAGACGCCGCGCTAACAAATAAGGACCCTGCCAGGGGAGTCAACGTTGGATAAAAATATTCACATACATCAGGCTCGTGCAGGACGCCAGAAATGACGTTCTGCGCTACACGGGCATCTTCAGTCGTCATAGTGCTGAAATAGCGGCGAGATGGTCTCGCCGTAATGGTTGCGGCGAATGGCCTCTGCGAGCATGAACGAGAGATCCAGGACAACCAGTTTGTTGTTGTTTCTTGCTCGCTCCATGGGAATCGGAAAACTGTTGGTCACGACAACCGTGTCGATGCACTCGCATGCCTGCAACTGCTCGAGGCAGTCTCCACCAAAGACGCCGTGCGTAGCAATACAGTAGACCTTTTTCGCGAACCCACGCATCATCACCGTCTCCGCCGCTGCAATCCACGAGCCAGGCTTGTCAATCATGTCATCGACGATAAAGACAGTGCGATTCTTTACGTCTCCGACAAGGGTGATCATGTGCTCGATTCGTGGATTCTGCAACGCATTGTCCTCTTCATCGGAGCTGCCGACGGCATCCCCGGAGCCGCCTAGGGATTGGCGCTCCGGAATAAAAAGAGAAGATGCATGAGACATAGCCATAGGGTCGTCATCTGGCATGCTGGTGTCCGCTGATATGGTCGGAGATGGGTGGTCGTCTCCCACAATATGGCCTCGCACTAGACGAGCCTGCGTAACCTCTTGAGCACGTCTGTCGTTGTACTCGTCCTCATCTTCGACTGAAGGGTCGGGAGACCGCCGCGGCGGCGTTACGTTTTGACTTGCAGCGGACGACCGGTTGCCGGATGACGCCCTTGCCTGCGAAGCACGGGAACGCGTGGGCGATCCCGAAGCATCGGCGACGGTCCTGTGCGGCGCGTTAGGGGTCTTATCCACATCGGTGGTGGTTTTGACTTCGAGGGAAGCGATACGCCCGTCCTCTACTGCGGTTTCCAGAGCTGGCTGGCGCACGAAACCGTCGAGGTGATTCATGATCATGCTTGCGCTCATGTTGGTTGTTCGCCGCCTATCTGTTGTTACGATGCCAAAGTTGAGCTTGAGAGCATCAGCCAACGATGTCACCCGCTTTGTACCGCCCGCGTTCTTGGACACAACAACGGCGTCCCTCCAGTTTTTGACATTTCGCTTGATCCACTTGGCGATGATGGGCTCAGCGTGCAGATTGTCCACAGGACACTTGAAGAAGCCTTGCATCTGCGAGGCATGCAGATCAATTGTGATGACGTGCTTGACACCGGCGACATCGAGCAGATTGGCAACCATTCGAGCCGTGATTGCACCTCTATGTGACTTCTTCTTGGACTGACGGCTATAGGGGAAGTAGGGGATAACGGCTAGAGCTAGGTCAATGGGGCCAATTCACGGACAGCGAGGAGGGAGTGTAGCGGACCGGTGATCTTGTTGGCCGATCCACCCTTGCAGGCCGAGATCATGATGAGAAGCTCCATCAAAGAGTCATTGATCCTTGGGCTGCCCGATTGAACGACAAACACGTCCTTCTCGCGAACGCTAGTCAGGATACGGACACTTGTTTCGCCCTGGCTCCAAAGTCAGTGTTTTTGGACGTCGGAGAGAGAGGGAAGAAGACGCCCTGAGGCGGGAGGCACACAGCTCTGCCAGGCGTTGGGAAATAGTGGTGCGACTCACGTTGGAGAATTGGGTCAGCTCGGCACTGGCGGGATGCATGCCCAGGTTCTCGCAGATTTGACCTGCGAGGACCGGGCACGATGTGCCTGCAAAAATGAGCGTGTTTCTCATCGCGGCCGGCCCATCCGATGGGGGGAACAGAGCAGACTGGCAGACGGTGGTTGTTGGAGAGGAAAGGGAAATCGAGGTCGAGGTTTGCTATTGGAAGGGTTTTTAATTTTCGGATCTGCAGCCTTTCCGTTTCCGACATGCGGCTACTGGGTACGTCAGATTGGGTAGTTCCTGTTAAGCCGCTACTTCTTTCGATGGACCAAGCTCAACGCATGGAAGGGGCGGAGCAGCCTATAGTAAGTGCAAGAATGCCGCTGGAAATACATACGGTTATGAATACGGCGTTTGATATTCGCGCAATCTGGGTGAGATTTTCGCAAAATGTTACATCATGTGAGGCGGCTCTGAAGTAGAAATGATGTTTCGAGCTTTATCACTGGCGGGGCAGCTGGAGCATCGCAAGTGAGCCTGTTAAGACGATACTTCCGTGTCCGTGGGCCCACCCCTCGACGGCGACCTTTTCAACATCTCGTAGTCTACACCCGTACACGGTCCGGCACTGCCCCTAATAGGCAGGAACCTCACATCTAATACCTATCATGCAACGCATATTCGCAGTGACCAGAACTACACTGTGCTGCCGTTGCTAGCATCTGCTTCATAGCTACCTTCTAAAGTATTGCAACCCGACGGTCACAGGTCACCCGAGGGAAGATGGGCATCCCCAATCTCATCTCCACGCTGGAGCCCTACGCCGAGCACTCACGTCTACGAGGTGAACACGTGGTCATTGACGGGCCAGCTCTGGCATACAACATGCTTCGTATATGCAGAGGGAATGGGGCATACCAGCCAAGCCATGGGCTGCTTGGTCGTGCGGTCCTCGCTTGGTTGGACAAACTCGCGGCCTGTGGTGTGACAATGTAAGACGAAAGCCCTAACCCAGTCACATGAGCGGGAAAGAGGCATCAGCTGATACGTGTGGCGTCCAGAGAGGCCTTGTACTTTGATGGGTATTTGCCTGCCGGGAAACTGTCGGTGCGGATGCAGCGGACGCTGAAGAGCTCTAGCCAAATGAGCCAGTTCTTCTCGCTTCATCGCCAAACCTTCCCACGTGTAGAGCTATCAAGCGACGACGGCGATGTTGCTGTATATCCGTTCAGTAATAACAACACGCTCCCGCAGTCAAAGTTTACACCTGTTTTCTTGGTCCCTGCTGTGATCGATGCTCTTCTGCAGAGCCCCCGATACCGCGATATTCTCCACCTCGTCCCCGGTGAAGCCGATGCTTTTTGTGCTCAACATGTCTCTCAGCACGGTGGGATTGTTCTGACTTCGGATTCTGACCTCTTGGTCCACACTCTTGGGGAGGGCAAAGTTGCCTTTCTACCGGATGTTTCTGAAGATGCCGATGGCGAAGTTATTTGCGCCTTATTTGATCCCAGCCAAATCAGCCGACGGCTACATATACCACCCGAGGGCTTCCGTCGGCTCGCATATGAACGAAAGCACTCGCCTCATCTCAGCCTTGGTCAATTACTACAGGAATGTTTCCAAGCTGTCTCTAATGAAGCAGAATATCAACGATTTTGCCGCGAGTACGAGAAGCATGAAAGCTGCACTGTACCCAGGCTGCACAATGAAAGCACTCTTCAGTTAAGGAGCTTCGACCCCAGGATAAGCGAGGTTGTCCTACAGCTTGGCCAAGACTCCAACCCGAATGGTGTGCGGATGTTTCTCCCAATCCTGCTGGAGAGCCCCCCACGAGGCAGTGCTTGGGAAGCCAGCTTATACATACGCCAACTTGCCTATACCGTGGCTAGATGGGCCATTCCCGGCGCAACATCTTCCGTTCTGGAGTTTAGAAAGATTCAAACTTTAGACCAGAAAGGCCGCTCGGTGGACATGTTGTCCAAAAGCAGTGCCGACGCGCTTCTGAGCGATTTGGTTGGCACAATGCGAAAATTGCGGGAGTCAACAAATAGGAGCAAGCAGTACTACTGGGTCCTGCTTTACCTAGTACTTGACATTCGTGATCGTCAAGCGCAGGAGAAACAGTCGCACTCCCTGGCCATGCTGCAGAACGAGAGGAGCTGGCGGTCTCCGTCCAAATCCGCGAATATGTCCTGGGATTTTGCACACTTTATATCTCATCTCCAGGCCACATACTATTCGCTTAGGATCCTGGCCCAAACTCTATCGATTTACCCCGAGAGAGGCTCTGATGGCTTTCCTTCCAGCATTTTGGAACTGCGCCGGCTCTTATTCAAGATGCCGTCGTTGGCTGACTCACCGTCCCTGCAGAGCGTAGAAACATTTTTCAAGAACTCCGACAGACTAGATGTTTTGAGTACTCTCGCAGATTTTGTTCACGTTACCCTGCATCGGCAGGTTGAAAATGAGAATAGACCGACCACGACGAAGAAGAGACTCAAGGCACGGGGCAAGACCAGTCAAATCGAGTCGATACCGGTTTCTTTAGGAGGAAATGCATTTGGTATTCTATCAGTAGATGAATAACAACAATACAGTGCATTGCCCATGTCTCTGTGGAACACGACGTACACCCCAAACCTACAAGACGAATCAACCAATATATCCTCCGCCTACCTCCCATGACAGTCACCATATCAAGGGTGTTGTCAAACGGGCCCCAGACCGCCTCATAATCCTACAGCTATTTCGCAGTATCGCAACAAAGAAAGGGGCATCTCAAGCAGAGCTGAACCCGTGTATCTCATCCAGCAAACGCATAAACTGACTCGAAGGCCGGGTCGAATCATTCACATCCTTCAACAGTTCGTCATGTTCCAGTCCCCTACCAGCAGCCTGCAGAATATTCCACGCTCGCCTGAATTCGTCTCGTATGGACACAATGCCACTGTGCATCACGGTGCGAGCGACGTTATGGTCTGTTTCGAAGGGGTCCTCGATAGCGAAGAGATATCGATGTCGCACTTCCTTCACGTCGGGCGCTTTCGGCGCTTTCGATTGACCAGCTGCGTGTGTCTCTACAGGGGGAGATGTAGACGGGTGACTTGACGGCTGAGCGGGCTTTGTTTCTTGAACAAATTGCGTTTCCTGAACTTCCCGCACCGTCCTTGCGCCGGTCCAGCCCTTTTCCTGCTTCGAAAGACGCCCCCCCGGTGTTCGTAGACTGAGCACGTCTCTTCCCCAATCGAATCCTCTTCCACAGCCATTACTCATGACACCTGACTGGGCATAATACTCGAAGAAGCCCCGAAGCAGGTGCCCAAGGCTCTCTTTGTTGTGGTTGAGAAGATTATTGCGAGCAAGTTGCACAATTTCGGCCTCGTTCCGCCAAAATTGAACATTGTATCCTTTGCAATAGCCGATATCTTCCGCCTGAGATTGTGACACGACAGATTGGGACGATTGACCCAGCTGTTGAAGGTTGGGACACACGAATGGCTGTGCGACGTTGACGAGGTAATGCAACACCATGAGGACATACCCGTAGCTACTTAATGTGCCGCGGTAGCCAGAATTGATGCCCCTGACCTTTGCCCAGTGCTTTACGAATAAAACCATCGGCTTCACCCTAGGGTCTGTATGCGAATAGCAACGCAACAGAAGAGTATTGTGAAGGGCGAGCTGTGCCGAGAAATTGATATCGCACTGAACCCCGACGTCTTTTGAAAACTCGAGCTCCCTTTGTCGTTCTCGCATTTGGCTTGATGCTAGCATGTGAGGGTCGGGCAATTCTCTGATCCTGGCCACCAGGCCTAGGGAAGCCTGGGGTACCAACAAGGCAGGGCTAGCACCGTGCCCTGCGGCTTCTGGTTTTCGCAGTGGCGAACGCAGCAGCTTCACATACTCACGAATATCCTCAGTGTGAGTTGCATCATATAAGCCCTTCTCTAAGGCATGTTCAAGCTCCTGAGCTAGGTGCAGGCTTTTGTGGCGGCGGCCAAGTGCTTCGAAATCCCAAGGATTGGTAAATTCGTCCTTGGCGGCTTCCACGGCGTTCCTGATGGCCTTGTTGGCAATTCCCAGAACATACCTCTGGTAAAGTTCCTTCATCACCGCCTCATCAGCATCTTTTCGTGCCATTCGAAGCTGATTCGCGAGTCCCTTGGCTCGGAAATGGTATTGCGCAGCGGTCTCATGTTGGCCTTGTTCGAGGGAAAGAACCTGAATAGAGGGTATCTTTTTGATCCTATCCAAGGCAGTCTGCACTTCTTTGATGTAGGTCACAACCTCGGCCCCGAAATTCTTCTTTCCCAGAACCTCGTCCCAGATTTTGATGACCTTTTCTTCCTGTGGAAAGCTCGACATCATCTCCTCTCGAAGGGAGCATGATCTCCAGGTTTGCAAGAGTTCTTCTCCTTCGACCAAGCTATAGGTTGCAGCGAGAGAGTGCTTAATATGCATGTCGCAGGTGGGGTCGAATGCAAGTGATGGGTATTGCGCCAATCGAGCTCGGAGGTCGGCATCTGACAAACCTTGAACAAAAGCCTGGCAGATCCGATTCAATATGACCCATTCTTGTTCGGTCATGGTGCTGTGGTTAGAATCACTGACATCACGACCTCCTGCTTTCCTGAGTAACCGCTGTGCTTGACCATAGTAAGTGGCGAGCTTCTTGCCTTCTTGTCTAAGGTAGAAGCGCTGGACCTCACCATGTCGGCCGGTAGGAACTTCAAACTCTGTGTTCGATAGGATTTGCGATCCATGTTGCACAATGTCGCTCGTCTCCTCGTCGATGAGGTCATCTGCAACGTCGTCCCTAACTTCATCTTCTTCCTGCTGTGCAGTCGACTCGCCATCATTTCCAGACTCCCACTTCTCCCTTTCTGCAAGAAGGTTTTTACGCAACCTCTCTGGCGGACTTTCGCACAGCTTGATAATGGGAACCCTGGTGCGGCTGAGAAGCCTTGCACCCAATCCAGCATCAAGGAATGCTTTTTCTATTAGTCGGGGTATTGGCGATGCAGGCGTGTCTGGCGAGATTCTGGACAGTGGCGACAGCAGACCTAAGTCCATATCCGCAGCCTTGGTGGCAAAGCCGGACGACAAGCTTCCGAAGCATTTGAGCTCAACAGATTCCGCTGGGAAGTCGGACGTGTTGTTCATGGAGTTTTCGTATTGCGCAATCACAGACTGGCAGATGGCTTCGATTCGCCGACGGAAAGCCTCCTTCTCCGCAATTTCACTGCGTGCGATTTCAGAGTTGACAACGACATGATAACAAAGTTCTTCCAAGAGGTTGGATTGACGTGACACTTCTTCGAAGGAGAACTGAGGGACGTGCTGACGACGATAGCCGCCATTTGGACCGCCAACTGGACCAAAGCCACGACGAGCAGGCGAAGCAGGGTAGTGTTGCGAAGGTTCATTCGGCGGACCTTGCACATATGCCCCTCCGTGCTGATGGGGAAAGAATGATGGACCACGCGGGGATTGTTGACCCTCATTCCTTGAATCTAATGCCGTAGGATGATGCATGTCATTACGAAATTGCCGGTAGTTTTGCGCTGGGCCACGCATCCAGTTGGCGCCGGCTTCGTTTCCAGCCCTGGCCCGATTTGCGTTTTGTTGAGGCCTGGTATCTACCGGTATGACCAACTGAGAACTCATCTGTCGTCTTTGAGCCTGATTAGGGCGCTTTCGCCCGGATTTAATTGCCTGCTTCTTTGCGATCTCCTCTCCGTCCACGTCACTAGGAGCTCCCGCGACACGGCCGAGGTTAGGGTCCGGGAAGCGAGTGCCCATAGCGACTGGCAACGGAGCACTGGACAAGCTTTGCGCTGAATGTGATGAATAAGATTGTAGAGGTGCATGGCGATGTGCCGGAAATGCCTCTGAGGTATCGGCATTGCTCAATATCAAGTTGCGCAGACGGTTTTCCAGCGGGCCTGGGGATTGTGCGTTCACAGAGCCCTGGGGGACGTCTTGATTGAAGGCCATTCTCGCGTCGCCATACGAGGGATTAGTAGGACTACAGGACAGTGATTCGAATGTTGAATATAGCACCAAAGTGTCGAGAATTCCCACGGGCGGCCAGGTTGTGGATAGGGTGGTACAAGCGTGAGCAAATCCTGTCCCGAGTTGATCGTGATGTCCTTTTCAGAGGTACAATCCTGGAAAAGGACAAGATGGCTGGAGAAGGACTTTTATGCGGGGTCGCGCAATAGGTGCTTCTGCAATAGCATCATATTTGTCGTGGGCGCGAGCTGAAGATAGGTAAGTAGGTAGGCTTGGTCGTGTAACTACCAACTGAGGGGTGTCGTGATGAACTACGTAGACAGAATTGTCCAAGGTGCGAACATTCCCCAGCCAAGAGCGCCTCAAACGAGGTGTTAAAGTCAACACAGGGGTTTCCTTCCAGGCGTGTCCAGGCCGATGGATTTGGTGGTCGTTCTGCTGAATGAGCTGGTTGATTGATTGCCCTGGCTGGTTCGCATCACAGAGTCTAGGTTGCACAAGTAGGCACCTCAACAAGAGGATCAGGATTGAGCATCATCATGATGCACCGTGCCTGAGCAAGCTGAGCTTGGAAAGGCTTTGTCCCGCACTGTGGTCAGTACCTATATTTTAGTGGCAATTCCACCCATGACCAAGTACCATGTGAAATCGAGGGAAGTGCCTAAGGTACCTAAGGTAGGTAGCTGAAACTCGGTAGTACCTCCCCCTTACAAGAGGTAAACTCAATACCTAGGCAGGCACCTACCTGGTCTTTCCAGGCCACCTCGAATAATAGCTACTAACTTAGGTATCATACGAAGTGCCCGAATATGTACTAGGTATCTTGATTTATCTATATCCTTTGTTGGCATGTGCTTCTCACTGATGCGGCACGCAGTGATTTTCACTTTCTTGCGGCAAGGTACCTCCCACGCACAGTGCCCTACAGGCAGCAGCAGGCAGCTTCAGTGGCTCCACCTACATACGGCTCCACTGCTGCATGTTGTATCCGCCCGTTTGTCATTCATCGTCATTCGTTGCACCTACCAGCCTGCCGACCAAGCGACCTATCTCTCGGCAGTGGCATCGGCGCGGTATTCCTTTATTCGCACTCGTTACTTTACCACTCATCCTCATATTCGCTCACAATCTTCAAGTAACGGGCACGCTCTATCCCGTCCCCGCTGACGTGGTAGCCTTCCAGGGGATGCAGCGTGTTGCGCGACGCAGTGCTTTTCCATCTTCACTGATCGCGCAGGCCCGTGGCTTCCAACAGCTTCGTTGAACATCCCTTTACCAGGCCTTGTGCCATCCCGTTACGATGTCCGACGCTCCGCACCCTGATCCAAACACTCTACCCGTCAGCAAAAAGCCGAAGAAGGCTAATCCTCTCCGCCCTCTTCGAAAGCAGCCGCGACCGGTCAACCCGTTGGTAGCCTCGCGCAAACCCGGATCTACAGCTGGAGGCCCTTCGTCGAGCGCATCCAAGAAACCGCTTCAAAATGGCCCCAAACCCTCCTTGGAAGAACTGCGGCGAAAGTATGGAGGATGGTCAGAGCCACCTCCGTCAAGCCAGTATACCGACATTCCCATCATGACCACGAAGAAGGCTTTACTGGCTGGCGTCCGTTATCATCTCATGAAGTTCTATCAGCCCAAACTACACGAACCGCCAATCGACCCTACCAACCAAGACGACTTTGCTCGGCCGGTTACGCTTCATCGACGCGATGCTCGCCAGCCACCTCCTGGAAGGACCGTCAAGGAAGAAGTTCCCGAAGCAGCCCCGGTTGATGAACAGGAAATAGAGCGGCTTGCCCAGGTGAAGGCCCAGAAGGAAGCACAAAAGGCTATTGATCAAGCCAAAATTGCACCGGTGACCAAGGATGCAGCTCCTAAACCACGACCAAAGAAACAAAAGGAAGATAGGACCATGTTCAATCGAGCCCCCAAGACCGAAGCTGCAAAAAAGGAGTCGGATCTTCGCTACGAGGAAGCTTTGCCGTGGCATCTGGAGGACGCGGATGGCAAGAATGTTTGGGTAGGCAGCTACATCGCAGCTTTATCAGAGGCAAATGTTGCCTTCATGATTGACAAATCTGTCTTCCGCATGGTCCCATTGGAAAAATGGTACAAATTTTCATCGAAGCCACCCTTCCAACCTTTCACCATTGATCAGGCTGAAGAGTTCATGGGTCGAAAGGTGGACGTTGGACGTTGGGTAATGAAAGACGAGGAAAGAAAAGCCGGCCAGGTGGATATGGAAGCGACCAGGCGTATGTTCTATGGAGGCGGCAGAATGATTAAAACAGAGAGTGATACATTCAGGGCTGCTTCAAGGGCAGAGAAGATGGAGCACGACGAGTTAGATGTATCAGGGGATGAGTTTCAGGATGACGACGAGGCAGCCACCTTCGAACGCAACGATGACGAGGACACCAAGGAATCCAATACCAGAATCCGACGCGAACAGCTAGGCGCCAATCTTTTTGGTGAGGCTGATGAACAGGAAATCGATAAAGACCTGGAAGCTCAAGTGAAGGAGGAACAAGATCGACGCAAGTTTGGCAAAGAGACCAAAAAGGCTTTGATCAAGAGAGACCAGGAGAACATCTACGAAACTGATAACTCAGAGGAGAACCCATGGACCACTTCGGTAAGCACAGCAAACGTTTGATAGCAGGCTGGTGAACTGACATCCTAGCAGGAGGAGGAGGATTCCTCGGACAATGAAAACGAAGATGAGGAGAAAAACAACGAGGAGAGCAAAGACAATCAGGATGAAGGCAAAGATAAAGAAAAACCCAAGGCTTTGGGGGTGAAGGGCTCGACGCCTCAGGGAAAGCCCAAGGGCGAGAACTTGAAGAAGCCTAATAGCTTGAAACGGCCTGGCTCGCCCGCATTGTCCGAATCAAGTGGCAACGAGTCTTCGCGAAAGAAGATGAAGAAGACTGCAACTCCAGCGACTGGAAGCCGTGGAGGCACACCCCTACCACAAGCGGCAGCAGCAGCGGCTCGCAGATCCAAAATGGGTGCTGGGTCTGGTAGCGACGGCGAAGGGACTGCTGGCGAAATGTCTGATGGTGCCGCAGCCAAGAAGAAATTCAAGATTGCTGGTATTGCCGGCAAAGGAACTCCTTCCACATCTCGAGCAGGATCTCCTATTCCAATCCACGGGGGTAAGTTTTGCTTCAAACGAGTACCATCATGGCGGCCTCAACGCAGAGCATCGGACCTTACCAGTCCGTGGCAGAAGACCTTGCTAACGTGCCTTGTTTTGTAGGTGCTTCGCCAAACCCATACGTTGGCAGCAACCCCGTGATTGAGCCTCAGGAGATTTTGGAGAAGATCCCTCCAGAAGGCATTGCGATTGGAGACCTGATAAAGTCATTCTCCGGCCGCGTGGGTGACAAGCCGGGCCAGATGTCGAAACAAGAGTGGATTCGACTTGTCAAACAGCTTTGCGATTATGGACCAGACAAGCGCCTGCGGAAACGAAAATAGAGTGATCGTCACAAAGGTGGCAGGAAACAGGCACAGCCTGGACAGGGCTCATGGTGATGCAAGGCAAGGGCTGCTAGTTGCTTAGGCCAATACACAGCTTCACAAAGCTTGCGCTACAGCAGAATGATAAGACATGCTAGTTGCTGAAATGGGGTATCTTGATATATCATATTGTGCCATCCTATTCGTCCATTTGCCAGGAATAGTCCAGATCCTTGTTTCTCTCGCGCCGATTGACAGCCTTGAACCGCTCCGCCTCAAAACCGTTGCCACGATCGACACCATCCCATCTATACCCGGGCTTGATTCCATACCGGTTGGGAGGAGCAGCGCCAGCGTAGACTGGACGCCGCTTGGACGCCTTACCCTTGCCGGACTTGGACGTTTTCTCACTCATAAACTGCATCATTGGGTCGTTCCACCTATCCTGATCCTTCAGCTCCTTGTTCATCTCCTCATCGTCGGCTCTCCTGGCAAACGACATGACTTTGGCGTCATCCAGCTGTTGCCTCCTTTTCCTGGCCTCTTCCAGCTGAACGTCGCCCTTCAAAGCCTCCAGAGCTTGTCGTTCCTTTTGCTCAGCTTCGGCAGCCGCGCGGCGGGCTTCGGCTCTCTTCATCGAGATGTCGATCCGGCGTCCAGTGGCATCTCGATAGACCGTCTCTTCTTCCTTTGCGTTCTTCCGATGCTTTTCAAATTCCTCCCGCTCTTCCCTCTGTCTTCTCTTGAGCTGTGCCGACACAGTAGCTGCGCTTTGCAGTCCAGCGTGGGTGCCATCGCTCATTTTCACCACGCCTTCCATATCTTCGACCACGGGTAGATCGTCGTCGGCGGCTCTGGCTGCATCGTTCTCTGCTGCCGCGGAAGCGATGATGGCGTCGGCTGCGGCACTCTCGTCTTTATTGGATGCCTTGGCATCCGGGTTCAAGGATTTCCAGCCACTTTTCTTCTTTTTTCGGAACTCTGCCGATTTCCCTGACACCGTGACGGGTCCATCTTCACTGGCATCTTCTTGCTGGGCGGCTGCGCCCCATGCCGAGTCGTCGTCGTCGGTGATGAGCAGGCCTGTTTGCGAGGCGCCCTGCTTGCGCTTGCGCTTCTTGGAAGACGGCTTTGGATCGGCGACTAAGTAGCGCGAGGCGAGATAGCTTGTCAAATCTGAGGGCATGGCAACTGTGGTGATTCCAATAATGTGAATTGCAGCAGAAGTTGCCTTACCTCGCAGCTTGGCAAACCTTCCGTAGTACTTCGAGAGTAACACCCAGCAGCCATATGCAGGTACGCGATACTAACGCAAGGTTGGCCACCCCGGTAAGGGAATGTGGGGCGGACTTTCACCCTTGACAGGTTGGGTTCGCGGTATTCCAAGGTCATGGTGGCAGTTTGGGAAGTCCTACACCTGGGATATGATATGGATCTAGGATCTCGGCTACGGAGGGTGAACATTACTCATGCTCCCATCTTCGCGCCCATTACTTGACGAATATCATGCAGAAAGCGCTCTACATCTCGATCGTTGCTCACCTGTCATTGCTCGCCCTCTCCCATGAGTCGTCCGTTACCTCGACCTCTCGCAGTGCAAGGACATAACCAGTCGCATTCATGCCACAGCCGCTCGAGGATGAGTCGCCGACGGAACCGATCCAGGCGTTGCCCGCGGCGGTATCTGTTATCAAAGCTCCCAAGATGAGGCACTCAACGTCCGCCCTCGAATCACTCCCTCTGTCGCAGTCCGAGTCTACCCTGCCGTTTCGGCGATCGAATCCTTCCGCCGCCTCTCTATATGCATCGACCCTGTCTCCGCCTGGATCAAGATCTATGTCACCTGCTGGTCGCGCGTCGCCATCGCGAGCCTTGTCGCCGACTGTCTTTGATTCAGCGGCCAGCCGGCTACTGTCCGAGGCTGCCGGAGACAGCCCGGACGAGCCTGTTAATCTCATTCTTCGAGCTTTTGTTCCCCATATCTCGATCTATGCGTCCGAGGACACCGAAGATATGATATCAGCGAAGGGATTCCGACATGGCCTACTGGAGTTATTACGACCTTTCGGTGAAAGTATACAGGGCAAGGTGTCTATCCGAGATAGCAATGGTTTGAATCGAACTGTCGAGGACTTCTCAGTTCGGTTCACCAAATTTGGCGGCAACGTGGAGCATCCAGATCCATCTGTCTCCGGCATAAAACAAGCTGGCTCCGCACAGCCCTCCAATGGAGTGCTGTCAAGCTCAGCGCGAGATCGTCAAGCTCTGTCCGACGTGGAAGCCGTGGTTGAGAGGCATTTGTCGTTTGCGGAAGAGTCGTTCTTGGGAATACCACACCATGGCGCTCCTCGGAGACAAGGGTCTGAGGATGAATCATCATCTCCATACTATGCGCTCTACTTACGACGGCTGTTGTCCGGCCTTTCCATTGCCCCCCACGAAACCTTTGCACATCCTGTGGCCTGTGTCATCGCCATTAGCTCTAGGAACGGCTCACCCATCGAAGAGCTTAGGAGGCTTTATGCTGAGACGAACCAAGGCCCCCTGAAACTCCCTCCCTGGGTCGATGGCGATTACCTTCGTTATTACGTACTGGTCCACGATGAGGAGAATGACGACATCACGAGGTCTATGGGACTTTTCGAGCAGATGAAACGACATCTTGGGCTACATTGCCATCTTTTACGACTGCGAAGCAGCCAAAGCGCGGAAACGGATGATGATAGTATCCCACTGCCACGCAGCAACTGGATGACGGCGGCTGAAGAAATAGCAGAGATCCAGAGAAGTGAAAGCGATGGAGACTTTGAGGATCCCACTCGCTACATATTTGAGTCGGACGCCACAGCTATCCGGACTTTCATCCGTGAGATGGTGACACAGTCAATAGTGCCGACCATGGAGCGGCACGTAAGCATATGGAACGACCAGGTGGCATCAAGGCGTAGGGGCCTAGCCGGTCGTTTCATGAATCTTTCCCGGAAGTGGACTGGCTTCGGAGCTGCATCCCGCTCGTCCTCTGGGGGTAGCAGTGCTCTCAGGGACAACTACGACGTGGCCGCCGGCTTCTTCAGGGCAGATGCACCAGAGGCTATCATGCGTAAGCTAGCGGATTTTGCATTTATGCTCAGAGATTGGAAGCTGGCGCATTCAACATATGAGCTGCTACGGTCCGATTTCAATGACTCGAAGGCATGGAAGCATTATGCTGCTGTGAATGAGATGGCGGCAGTGAGCCTTCTAATGGCTCCTCAACAAGGTGCAAATAAAGGTCGGATGGAGACACTCCACCAAATGCTCGAAGCGGCATTTTACTCATATAACACACGCTGTAGTGCCCCGTACGGGGCAATACGAAGCGTGATATTGAACCTCGAGCTTCTGAGGCTTCGGGGTGGAGTGAACATCGATGAGGCAGGCCGTTGGGGTCTCCGCTTGCTTGAGTCCAGGATACTTGGTCCCGTAGCTGAAGCACTGATCAAGGAGCGACTTGCTGTATGCTATGGCTCGAAGCAGGGAGTCGGAAGCTGGAACTGGGGGGCCCGAAGACGAAAATCGGCCGTATGGAGTGTCCTCGCAGCAGAAGACTGGTTCCAGCAATCCAAATACATCCCAGGATACAGGTGCCTCGGTGACGCAGAGAGGAAATACTCGTCTCTGCCGCACAAAAATGGTATCGAGACTTTCGGCACAGCAACAACGTATCTAGCGTCGCTGCGGCACAAACTAGAGGAGAAGCTCGACATTTCCGAGGGAGGGCAAGGATACCGTGGCGGCGAGGAAGACGAAGAAGACATTGACGAGGAGAGCGAGGCCCTCACGGATATGCGGGCCCGGCGGCCGAGCATCGCAGCGAGGACAGGCGCATTAGAGACGGCACCACTACACAGTGAAGAGGTGGCGGACCACGATGCTGTAATGGGAACAGTTCAGCAAGATTTCAATCGGCAATAGGACATGGCATATAGACCCCGGCTATGGCAATACGTTGGTGGTTTAATTTAGTGATAGGCCACAGAATCATGGATCAAGGATTGGACGAAGTATGAAATATAAAGGCCGGCGTTGTGTTACCTCGAGCATCGACTTTTACAGGTGCCCTCTTTTGACGAATAGACTATTATTGGATGGGCTTATATAATTCCAGATGCGTGACGTGAACAAGGGGTTCGTTCCCTTGACAGAGTGCGAAGAACGCCGTGTGAAATCGTATATACTCTATAGGTCCTGATGCGTGTAGACTGTTTGACGTTTGGCTTTGACAGGCAGTACCGTATTCATCCTACAATGGAACTTTGACACTTGAATAAGCGGGAAGCCTTGCATCAAATTGCGTCAGGCTTTAAGACGATAAGCAGGCCTGGTGGGATGACGCGCTGATAAGCAATTGGCGGGCTGCCAACCCGAACTTCTCCCTCCACAGCAAGTGCACACCAAACAGCGGCTTTGTTGCGAGTACTACAGTAGTGCTCAAACACAAGGTTATCACAACGCGGCGAGCACCATCGGGCTGGCACACGCTGTTATCATCTCTTCCACGGGGCGTTTCCTTCTTCGAATAGCCCCTCGATAGTTCACCCTCTGCTGCCATTCAACGACCAGACCCAGCAACCAGTTGCCATGGGGGAGCTCGCCGATTATCTTGTGCAACATGACGATAACTTTCGCAAGTGAGCAGTGCACCTTCCTAGCCATCCTCTCGAATATGTGATGTGGAGTTGACCTTTGTCTAAAGAGCTCGACTGCCCGCCCTATACTCCGACTTCCGTGGGCAAAGGACGTTGAACCCCGATGGCTACAACGCCAATATCGCAGCGTGGCGTGGAGCTCTTACCCGGCTAGCCTCGGACGGTCAGCTGGCTCTCCTCGGCCCCGACTCGAGTATTCTCGTCTGCAAGATCGACAACACCCTTCTCCGCGCCCTCGAGCACAAAAGCTACGGCCAGCCACTGGCGCTGGGCACCGTCATCAACGATGCAATATCACGAAGGGAATTCATGCCCCTCAATGAATACATGAAGCTGCCTCAAAGCATATACCAAACGGGCTGGACGAGTCTGCCTTGGAGTGTAGTGGGATGGGCATTTCGACAACTCGGCGTAAACATTTCTTCAAAGAGCGAGGATAGACTACCGAATGGTCAATATGCCATCCTGCATAATGTCGAGGCGGCAAGTAATAGGCTGCGTTCCGCCCTGGCAGATAAGACATCCAAGTTTGACTTGGTTTTCACACGGGCGCAATTTCAGCAAACCTTTGCTACCGAGCTGATGGAGCAGCAACGACTCTCCGACACTGATTTCGACGTCTTATTGAAATATCTCTCGCGTGACAAGAACTTGATAACGTATGACGGCACGACAATCAAGTGGAAGAGTACTGGCGATGAGACACCCGTATCCGAGGAGGACAGTAGCATTGCCTCCATCAAGGAGCTTACCGCCAATCTCAAGCATCAAAGCACACTTCTTGGCTCACGGATCGAAGAACTGGAGCAAGAAGCCAAGACCGCCGTGGCGCGCAAGAACCGCGTCTCCGCCCTGGCGGCTCTCAAGTCAAAGAAGATCGCCGAAGCTTCGTTGGCTACCCGCTACGCCACTCTGAGCCAACTCGAGGAGGTCGCAGCCAAGATCCAGCAGGCCGCGGACAATGTCCAACTTATTAAGGTGATGCAGTCGTCAACTGGCGTTCTGCAGAAGCTGAATGCCGAAATCGGAGGCACAGAAAAGGTGGAGGGTGTGATGGATCGCCTGCGCGAGCAAATGACCGACGCGGATGAGGTGGCAGCCATCCTCGCCGAGTCGACAGGCGCGCCCATCGACGAGGGCGAAATCGACGAGGAGCTTGCGGCCATGGAGGACCAGGAGAAGACCAAGGAAGAAGAGGCGCAGAAGCAGAAGCAGGCAGAGGAGAGGCAACGCCAAGAGGCCAGAGAGGCAGCAGAGGCACAGAAGAGGCTCGAGGAACTGCCCAGCGTACCTACAGAGACTGGGCCAGAGAGGGACTTGACGCCTGCTACCGAGACGCGGATACAAGACCTCTCAATGGAGGAGGAGCCGGAGAGGCACAGGGAAAAGCCTCTACCGGCGTCTTGATATGGGACATTTATGATTTTGAAGGACTAGATTTGGAAAGCGCGCCAACAACTGAGGTTTGCCTTTTTTGGTACATTTATAGGAGCGATCAGCGCACTGATGCGCTGTTGTAGTACAAGGCGTTCATTCTATATTCCCATGGCTATCATGATTCTCAGGCACAGTACTCAATTCAATGGCTTGAACTTGCTCTCGAGAAGAGTTGTTGCGTGCTAAAATGAACTGAGGGTATTTCAACGGGCGAGAACAATCATCTGCTGCTACCTAACTCTTACCAATCATTTCGAATGACAGCGCTTGCTTAGGATTTAGTTTACGGAACAGCGTTGTTCTGCGAAGCTGGTCCCGGTGGTATCGATATCGGCCCTTCAGACTGCTGACTTGTTCCGTCAATCAGGTGCGCATACGCTGTCGGTATTTCTTGCCCCTCGACCGTGGGAACAGCCTCTGGCACAGGCTCAAGCGCTCCTGGGGTTGTCTGTGATTCCTCACTGGGCGTGTCCCGGTTTCCGTCTGCCTTGTTCTGCGCTTCCATCTTGCTCCGCCTGGCACTGGCGATCAGATCCTTGAACGACGAGTCATGCTTGGCACCCCAAGCAGCACCATCAAAGTGCTTATCCTTTATAATTGCCGCATTCTGCAACGCCCTCCCGGTTGTGGGCGCGCGCCCCCCCTGCGTCCGTTCCCATATGTCCAAGTCATGCAAGAGCTCGCTTTGCGTTCTTGGCCGCGCGGCGTCGCAATTGGCATTCCATATCGTCATCCACTCGCGGTGGCGTCTTTCCAGCAGTAAGCGAGGCCCCTGGTTCGATATCCCCAGGTCCGCTAATTTCTTCCGCAGCACCTGGTCTTTGAACATGGCGTAGTTGAGCGCGGGTAATCTCTCGGGAGGCTTCTGCGGCCTGGTTGATATTGGTCTGCTGCTTTCGCTAGATTTCTTTTGGGGCGGCGGTGTCGGACCTGTGCATGTCTCGAGATGTGAAAAGACTTGCCATTCCTTCATTCGTTTGTGGCATACTGGGCATGGTACAAGCCCATCAGCTGGAGCAGGGTCAGCCAGTACGTTTAGTTCTATCTAGACGGCATGCTTACCAGGCTCTGGCACGTATTCATCATCGTCATCAGAGACCTCCACTACCTCTTCCTCCTCTTGCCCAACACTCGGCGTCGCTGTGCCTCCTCTGCCCCGGCTCAGCCTCGCGGACGAGCGCAGTCGTTTATGTGGTGGCGCATCCACAGCTTCGGACGACTCATCCCCAGCTCTTCTCTTAGGAGACCGCGGCGCGCCCCGAGGCTGTCGAGCTAGCTCCAGCATAGCTGGTCTCGCGCTGACAAAGGCTTCGACCGCCTCCTCCAGGGACCAGTTTTTGCGCAGCTTCAACTCCTGCTCGGACGCCCTACACAAAGGGCATCTTCCGTCGCTCACAATCGCTCTTCTTATGCATACAGAACAAAACGTGTGTAGGCACGTGGTCGTCATGGGCGTCTTGAAGAAGTCCTTGCAGACCTTACATCGGAGGGCTGCCTCGACGGCGGCCACGGCGGTCAATGGCGTCGTAAGCCAGTCTGTGGGGTCGGAAACATCGTCGCCGGACATTGGAATAGTTCGAAACTAAGGCGCTTGACGGGTACGACAGCTGAAGCCAGCAAGAGGCAGGACGGATTGCCAATTAAACAATAGAAAATAGGTAACTATGCCGTTGCACTCAAGACCTGTCGCGATCAGACGCGTTTAGTGGTCGCCCTTGCCATGCACAGCACGCCTCGATAGTGGGATGAAGCCTCGCTAGCGTGATGCGTCTCCAACTTCTTCCGCGTTTCTAGTCAGCGATATGCATCAATCGGGGCGCTTGGCCAAGCATTAGATGGACTAACACGTGAGAGCGCGTCCCTTCAACGCGTTCCCCAAGTTCTAGCATATTGACGCCAGCCAAAATAACATGAAGCTCTCGAACTTCGGTTAAGGACTCGATCCAACACGATTTAATTCTCATTCTCTTCTTTTGAGTAAATCCACTTGCATCCAAGTGTTTGTAGCCATGGAAGAACATAGAAAGTTCCTAGCAGATCGTCTGCTCAGTGAAGAGCAGCCAGTGAGTCCTCCTAACCAGAAGCAATATACTTGATTCTCACGCATGAAACAGATTACATATCGCTTGCTGAGCAGGGCATTGAACATTCATGTCAATAGTGCAAAAGAGTTGGGTTCCTAATTCTGCATATCGGAACGCTTCATCTAAAAGGACAGTAGAATGCTGTACGACTTCCACCAGCACCAAAACGGCCAAAGCGCCGCCTCTATACATGCCACCTATCTTGTCTACGGCACCAAGGCATCCGATGAATCGGGGGTAAATTGTGATTTCGAAATGACTAGCTCCATGCCTGAAAGTGAGAATCCTGCAGACGAAGTAAAAACAACGACCCTCACCCTCGTAGCCGAAGACAGATTACAAGGTAATTGTTGAACCACCTGAAGCCTTCTGGATTCGTACTTACAATTCACAGATGTATTAGCTCTGTACGAAGAGGTCACCTCTGTTCACGTCTATAGCTTGGCCCCCCATCCACAGAAGGACCTGTCTCTTTTAACGGATGTGGCACGTTCGGTTGCAGAGTATACTACAAAAGAGGATCCCCTAGCAGCTTCCAAGGTGTATGGAACCATCTCAAACCCGCAAGTCCGACGCCGAACGACCAAGAACCGCCAGGCAGCAGCCCTTACCCCTGTCGTGGCTGCCCCGAAGGCTCAACCTGCAGTGGCTAAGACAGCTCTCGCCGTCAAGGTTAAGCAGGAGGAATCAAAACCTGCATCGAAAACCACAACCCCGTCCTCAAGTGCTGGAAAGCCGGTAGCTCCTGCGTTGAAGCGAGGCGGCTCGGGAGGGATTATGCAGGCTTTTGCCAAGGCCCCTCCCAAATCAGCCAAGCCAAAGCCGGTGGTAAAGAAGGAAGAAGACAATGATGCCATGTCGGACGACGGCGAAGCGGATGACATGGATATCGACCCACCGACAAAGCCGGCAGCTGATCCAGAAGCTCTACGCAAGGCAAGGAAAGAACGAGAGGAGGTGCTCAGGCGCATGATGGAAGACGATGACGAGGAAGAGGAAGACAGAAAGGAGGACAAGTCTGACGACGCCGAAATGGAGGACGCTCCCGAGCCCGAGCCCGAGCCGGAACCAGAACCAGAACCTCAGCCACCGGTGAAAGAAGACACTGAACCGGCAGAAGTAGTCTCTAGCACTACAAACGGTCGGAGGAGAGGCAGAAGAAAGGTCATGAAAAAGGAACGTAAAGTTGATGACCAGGGTTACATGGGTAATTATCTCCAGTCGTTCGTATGATTGCTTGTGCTGACAGTACCCCCTTCAGTCACCATTCAGACGTCAGGTTGGGAATCCTTCTCCGAAGAGGACGCCCCTCCACCTTCCAAGAAAGCAACTCCTTCTTCCACGCCGTCTTCTTCGGCAGGCAGCAAGACCAAGAAGCCCGCAGGTAAGGGTGGCCAAGGCAGCATCATGTCGTTCTTTGGCAAGAAATAGTCCGGCCAGCTGGCAACGGGATCTACTAGGGCTGAGAATATGTACACTTTATTTGAAGTTATCCACAAAACTATCATCAAGGACCGGCACCGGCAGACTTTGATAGTGCTCCCTGTTGTCCTGCATGCGCTTCAGAAGTTTTCCCAAGCGTGCCACCCCCTCGACTATGTTATCCGGGTCTTCCCATGCGAAGCAGAGGCGTATCTCCTTGTCGAAGCCGGCGCTCGCCTCGTCGCCGCTGACCTCGAACAAGTTGCCAAACCCAATCACAAGGTTCTCCTGCTTGATTGCCTGCTCAGCGATGAGCTGCGAAGGCAGGCCGTTGGACGGCTTGAGCCAGACGAAGTAGCCGCCGTAGATGCCCCCGTCGACGAGACTGCTCTCCCGCATCTCGACCCCCAGAGGACAGATGTGCTCGCGGATGGCCTGCGCCATGACCTGATGTCGTTTCTGCAAGGCTGGCCGTAGTGTCCCCTCTACCCACGTCTCCATGTCGCCGCTCTCGATGACCTCGGCCAGGATGGCAGCCGCCAGCTGGCTCGGCGCGCCGCCCGACAGCGTCGCCCCCGTCCTGCCCAGCCCTACCACAAACGCCGGCGAAGCCTCGACCCACCCCGTACGGACCCCCGGTCCCACAAGCTTGCTGAAGGAGCCGTTGCTGATTGCGTGTCCGAACCCGTGGGGGTCATGCTCGGAGTTGCCCATGGCCAGGTCGATGTCGCACAGCCGTGGGAGCCTCATCTGTGGCGGTTTCTCCGCGTGCGTGTCGCCCTGCAGCGGCCACTGGAGGAAATCGTAGACGTCGTCGGCGATGACAAGGGCGTCGTACTTCCTGGCGAGGGTGACGAGCTGCTCGCGTCTGCGCAATGACATGGTTTTGCCCGAAGGGTTGGAGCTGGTTGGTACTGCGTAAATGATGTGTCTGTAGAACTTGCGATATGCGCCAGGGCTCTTATATGTCTGGACAATATCAGGCAGCCGTCCGAGAGAGCAGGATCTAGCACCGAGATGATTCTGATGCCCTGCGTGACAGCACTTACCTTCTGCTCCTGCTCCTGCACCTGCTCCTCCTCCAGCGCCTTGAGCTTCCCCTCCAGCGCCTCTACATCGATCCCCTGCTCATCCTCAGGCACCGCCCTCATCCTCCCTTCAAACCCAGCGTCTCTAAAAATCCCACACGCCAGATAATAGCACGGAGCGACGACCCACACAGCCCTGGTGTACGCCGGGTCCGAGAAGCCCAGCAGGATGTTTGCAATGTTCTGGCTGGCGCCGCCGGTGACACATATCCGCTTCGGGTCCGGCTCCACGCGGTAGTGCCGACCCAGCCAGCTGGCCAGGCTGGCTCGCAGCGGCGGATGGCCTGCGCTGGGGCCGTACTCCAGGATGGGCGTGTACACGGAGCGGGTGGTGAGGATGCGCTGGGTGGCGGCGGAGATCAGGCTCGCGGGGAGGAGGTCCGGCGACGGCCATCCTCGGAGGAGATTGATCCTCTTCGTGGGGGCAGACATGGCTGGGGAGGACAGTTTCACGAGGCTGTAGTTAACTCTGTGTTACTTGTGTTCAGATGGCTGGATTAGTAACTGATGCTGGACTACTATGACGCTGTAAATACTTCTGAGAAAGATGGATGCCTTAACCCGCTACTACGGATGCGGGTCTCACGATTGCAATGTCAATGAGACGCCCCTAACGCAAACAAACCTCACGCTGCAATACCTGGTGCAAAATTATGGCGTTATTGTTAAATCCACACATCGAGACACTTGTAGGACGTATGCATGAATGATTTCAAGCAGCGCAGTTCGAAGCCTCCAAGCAATGGAAGGCAGCAATCAATGGGGTATCTCATAGCTCTGTTATCATCACAACATGTCCCCATATCCTTGTCTAGGCTCTCATGATAGATAATCAGCCAACGAAGCCACTCTACAAGCTTCTCAAATCTCGTACGGCGCTGCTCCTTCTCCAAACACCAGGTGCGGTTTCCTCGCTGCCAGGTCCAGAATAGTGGAAGCAAAGACACCGTTCGCCCAAGCAAACCAGCTCCTGGTGTACTGGCTTCCGAATTCCACATCAATGCTTTCATGGACGAGGCCAAGCCTTGCGGAGTCTAGCACAAGCTCAAGGCATTCCTTGATTTCCTCGTCATTGTCGCTAGTCTGCGCTTGCATCAAAAGGCTCATTGGCCAAGCATTTCGAAGACCAATATGCGGACCTATTCAGAGAATGTCAGCGCCAATGCATGAGTTGGAAAACAGGACAAGTCACCTCCAATTCCTCTAAAGTCTCGCCCCGTCAGGTAGTACGGGTTGCCCAACTTGTCGAGGAGCATCTTTCTCGTATTTTGATAGACAGGGTCGCTCGCTTTGCAGAAGCCCATGACGGGAAGAGCAAGTAGCGAGGGATAGTTAGCGTCATCCATGATTATTGATGAGCCATACCCGTCTACCTCATATGCGAACACGTCGCCATATTTCTTGTGCTTGACGACGGCGTGCTCCCAGATAGCTTCTCGCAGCCTTTTACTCCGTCTCTCTAGCTCTCCTGCCAATTCATCCTTGCCTGCTGCCTTGAGTACCTTGGATGTGCGCATCAACTCCACCGACACCTGGGCATTGGCCGGGATGAAGAACCCGAGAATTGTCGCGTCGTCAGAGGGTCTGAAGGCGGAACGAATCAGTCCGGTGTCGCCGTTGAGAGGGTTTCCGACGCCCCCGAGGTTCAACGTCTCCGTGCCGATATTCGTGTGCCTTTGGAAGGTATATTCGTTCCGCACGAACCGGCCCGTTTCCGGGTCAAAGGTCGGCTGAGACTGCTGGTCCATGACTTCTAAGACGGACTTCAGCGCAAGTAGCCACCTTTCATTTAAGAAGTCTGTCGATTCGGTATGCTCATAAAAGTCGTTGGCTAATTTCAAGAAGTGGCCTAACGAGTCGAGCTCGTATTTGCACTCGAAGACGGCGGAGGGTTCGTACGCAGGATGGACAACGTCGTCTTGACCATTAGCCGAGAGGTCCAGATCGCTGATGGGAGGCGGCTGGAAGGCGTTGCAGTACGGAGACTGGATCATGTACTCGGCCTGCGTATTGATGGCGCCCAGGAGTAGCATGAAGATGCCGGGGTCTTTCTTCGCCAGTGGCTGGTAGGGACGCAATTGGTTCGTCGAATCGCGGATCCATTCGGCGATGATGTCGCCTGTGATGATGAATGATTGGGGTCCCTCCCACGCGCCGTCGTTGGTTTGCCCTGCCATGTGGAAGAAGCCCGTCTCCTTGCTACCCTTGGTGTGGAACTTGACGGTCGTATCGGTCGTCGACGGAAATGTGTTCTCGAAGAGTCTCGCCAGATCAGGGTCCTGCATCCTCGATGTGACCTCCTTTATCACTCTCTCAATCTCGTCTGAATGGAAAGTTCGACATATTGGGTGCGGTCGCTGGAAGGGGAGGGCACGTGGGCCGTCGCTGAAGGGATAGCTAGCTTAGTTAGCGACAAAAGTTGTCGGGCAGTTGTGTGTGATTCTCACTGTGGATGAGAGGAGTAAGAAGTGTAATCGGGACAGGCTTCAGCATATTGCAGAGGCTCCTGTTCGTCTTGTGCCATCACCAGACGGTGGCTCAGGAGGAGTCCAACCGCCAGCGACTGCCACGGCGTCGTCTTCATGATGCGGACAACGGGTAATTGAAGCTTTGGCAATGATTCCGCAGCCGTGTCCAACAAGAAAGAATGGCTTCTTAAACGAATACCATAGGATTGGTTGCAAGATTGTCCTGTATCTCAGCCGGAGAATGTTGTGGGTAGATAGCTTGCTCCTGTTTGCGGTGGGCTGTTTCACCAACCGGCCTCGGTAGAGCAGCACGGGCGCTAAATCTCATAGAGTGTGGGGAAAGCTACAAGGGCAAGGGGCGGCCGAAGTGCTTCACCCCTCCATTGGTTTCAGGGACATCATCAAGTCGCTACATTCTTGTACACCAATTCAGAAATCGGCCGGCAGCAATTGTGAAGCTAAGAAACGAAGAATCAAGAGCGGAGGAAGAACTGGCTGGTATTCTGAATGGTATCTAAACATAACACAAAGGGCACACCCTTCTTGACGCTTTGCAACCTCAAACAGCTCATATTTGCATGTGCATGTAATATGGCCATCTGCTACTCCTCATGAACGCCTGCCAACATCTTACCAACCCCAAGTGCGGCTGGAGGCCGTGAAGACGGGGGGCTTCCATTGTATCCGAGCAGGGTCAATTATCCTCTTTTGCTTTAGTTTCTGTTTCTCCCGCTGCTTGATCAGCTTGTCTGGTATCACAATCTTGTGATCGCTCTTATGGTAGACATGCATTTTCATGGCCTGAAGCGTATGCTCGACATCCTGAGTCGTCATGGCCAAGCTTGAAGAGATGGACTCGATCGTCGCCTTCTCGTCCCTCTCGTTGTATCCCATTAAGAGGTCAAGGATATTTTCCGACCAATACTGCCGGTAGCTGAGCAGACCAAGATCAGAGAGTGGCTTCTCTGGTGACCCTAATTTGCCTTCGATTCTGGATAGCTCGTATGAGAACTGAATCAGGAGACGGCCAAATCCTTTGCGCTGGTACTGGGGCAGAGTCAAGATACAAGCGACGTTGTATCCATCCGCACTCTCCTTTTCCTTTGAAAAGTAGCCAACCACATGACATCCCTTATCCGTCCGAGTGGTCATGACATAGAAAAGGAAGGGGTCCACGTCATAGTACAGTGTTTTGTGATCAAGAAACATCTTTGAAAGCAAACAAAGATTGCGACACCAGGTACGTTGCCGCCGTCCATCGATTTCGTAAAAGGATACATAGTCGTCCCGGTATATCTCGTTACCCGGCGGGTGTTTGAGGGTGCATTTGTGGCGATGACGCCCAAATGCAAATTCGTCGCCGTAGTAACTAAGACAAAATTCGCAAAGATAGATGACGTCTTCCTGGCTAAACGACTCTGGGTAGGGAGAGAAGTACCATGGGAATAGATCATGCCGGCCAAATTGGACCTTGGAGATGTTGCGGATTCTTGCGATTTCGGCAGGATTTTGTGTCATGGACCCTGAGGTCCTTAATTTCTCGATTTCCTGTTCGTGACTGAACCCTATTGTCGCTTCCTTCTTCACGTCGTCATCTTTATCCTCGAGCTCCGCTTCGTCGCCTGCGCCTGGCGTTGCGCTCGGCTCAGCACTAGCCCGTGCTTGTGACTCGCCATCAGGACCGACAGAGACCGACTTTCTCTGGTTCTGGGACTCGGTGAATTCTGTAAAGAGTTAGCTAGGTGCATCAATAGACAAATCGATCCCCATATAAGCGCATACCGGTCCACGGATGAGGTGTGGCGGATTCCGAGAGCACAGACGCTTCCCTCTTCCCAGGACGTTTCTGAGCCTTCTTCGGTACTGCGCTCTTCTTGGACGGCACTGTTGTCGCCTTCTTGGACTTGTTGTCCTTTTGCTTTTCCTTCTCGGGGTTCGGCCATTCGACATCCTGTGAAAAGTCTATTCTGGACAGAGGAACCCATTCGTCCAATCGCTTGTTGAAGTTGTCGAAATTGCAGTAGAATTGTTTGCCGCTCTTGGTCTCCTTGATGCCTAGAATCTCAGCGCGCCGTGGCTGTCCTTCCTTCTCAACCCACGCGATGCAGCCGGTGCGGAGTGTTTCAGGTGTCGCTTTGCCCTTCTGCCTGGGTGCATCAGATCCCACGGAGGGTTCGCCGCCTGGAGTTCCGCCTGCCATGATGGAATAAGGCGCAGATGTCACGCGATCGATGACTGCTTTTCGTGTTCACAGCGCAACTGGAGCGTTGAACTATTTGAAGGTGAACTATTTCGGAGGGGCCTGGCAGAAAATCGTCAGAACGGAGGCTTATCGGAAGGCGGTAGGCTTATCAAAGCTCGTTAAGTGCATACTTCTTTATAGGCTAACCTTTTTCGAGGCTAGTGCGGGTACTTTCAACTTACGAGATTGTCGATCCCAAGCCCAATTTCTCAACTTCCCATTCTTGGACCTGATGTCGCTACATGATAGCCTGATCCCGACAATATGACGGAGCTGTCCTCTAATTGGAAAAAGCTCCAAGCCAAGCTAAAGGCGGAAGGTGCATCGAAAGCACCCGCCAAACGGAAGCTCGATTCAGCACCTCAACCACAGTCAAAGAAGGCCAAGATAAAAGAAGCAATCACGAAGACAAGAGCCAGCAGCAAGTCTCGGGAGCGATTGCCCGCGAAGAAGATGGGCGGTGTGCACAGCTCTGTTGATAAGAAATCGCAAACTTCCTCGTCTGCTTCGTTGGCTCTTTGGGCCGAGGACAATGACATTTCAGCTGAAGCTTTAGCTGAAGCATATGACCTCGGCGTCAAGGACAACTCAATGGTACTTGCTTCGGAGAAGGATAAGATCAACCACGGGTTATCAGAAGGACTCGAAGTGGGGAAGTATGTAGCCATTGACTGCGAAATGGTTGGAGTTGGCGACGGTGGTTATGAATCGTCCCTTGCCCGCGTTAGCATTGTCGATTTCCACGGTCGTCAAGTCTACGACTCTTTTGTGAAGCAGAGGGAAAGAGTTACGGACTGGAGAACTGCCGTGAGCGGTATCAGTGTGAAGCAGATGAGATTCGCAAGGGACTTTGACGAGGTCCAGAAACAGGTTGACGACATATTGAAAACCCGCATCTTAATCGGGCACGATGTCAAGCACGACCTCGCAGCTCTGCAGCTAAGTCATCCTCCACGAGACACACGGGACACCTCGAAGTACGCAGGTTTCAGACAGTACGGTCATGGAAGGAAGCCGGCTCTGAGAGTCCTTGCGCGAGAGATTCTCAAGGTTGAAATACAAAGTGGCCCGCATTCGAGTATTGAAGACGCTCGGGTTACAATGCTACTCTTTCGGAAACACAAATCCGGTTTTGATATGGAAAACGCGAATCGGTATGCGCCAAAGACAGCGATGGTACCAGGGTTTCCTGGAAAGAAGTCCAAAAAGAAGCACAAGGGTTGAGAAGAGGCGAGTATCGCAAAATAGTTCTGCTCTCTCAAGACCATATCTGGCCGCTGACGACGATGACTGAGCCTCTTGTTTTAAGCAGCCCAACTGCTGCTTCCCGGGCAAGGGTATGCGGCCAAGACTTGTACAGGAAAAACGCTGGCCATGCATCTTTTGGCTATTCGCAATGTCTTGAGGGCTAAAGCATAAATTACCAGACTCGATCGTTGTGTCGACAGTCAGGCAGACAATTGCCCGCTTATAACTTTGCTCGAGTATAGCTCCAGTCTTCACCAAGAAAGATCAAGCTAGTTGCGAATGAAGTACTTGTCTTCCTTGGGAGAAAAAAAAATATGAGACTTTTATAGAATGATGGAGTACTCACTTCAAAAGAGAAGATGATCGTGGTGTACTGTAGTTGATTCAGAGGGTTTGATAAGATTAGATAAGCCCAGTTAGCACTCAAAACGCGTCTTAACGCGTCTCACTAAATTTATCACCTAGTGTCACTCATGCAACAAAGGCGAAAGTACCCAATATGGCACAACCGATCCTATACCTCAAACAGGGCGAATCTACGTCCAAGGCTGTTGCAAATCTGCTTCCCTGTCATATCCATCATAATGGGTCTATCGATCCAATTGCAGGATACTGGAGCCCGACCACAGATCAAGGTAAGTCTTTCACATTACGTATTTCCGGAAGACATAGTAGCTAAATTGAAGGTCAAGACGGGACTAGTATTGCGTACTTCCGTGGCCGAAAGCTTCGTGGCAAGGAGGTGAAGCTACCAGAAGGTTTTCGGGGTGTTGTGGCAGAGCGACAAAGCATCAAACCACCACCAACACTACCGGGCATGGAGCCCAAAGAGGGTGAAGCACAAAAGTCGGAGGATTCCGAGGTCATGAACGTCAAGGCGGAATTTGACGGGATTGTTGTCTATGGCCATGAGATGCTGGTTGATACGGACGAGGATCCCTATGTCCGAGGCATCGACGAGTGGCTTCAATTGGCAAGCCAGGTATGTCAAGCAGACGTCATCACACGCGCTACTTTCTAACCCGCACAGATTCATTCTTACCCCGAGGTTGATGCTCAAGCCCAGACATAGCTCGTAGACCATCATTGCAATTCAAGAAAAATCGCTTGGGTTCACTCACCGCTACGCATCTTTGCGAAGATGCACCCACTATCGGAATACGTACGAGTTAAGGGGGGCAATGAAGTGCGATGCACCCCATGTGCTACCCAAACACTGGCTACCTTGGTTGGCGGCATGTATTCTGGTGCGTAAACTTTCCGAATCAAGCTTTTCCTAGTTCTGCATCAGGATACATGGATGGTGCCTTGGACACAAAACAGTCTGTTTGGAGCAGCTTCTGGGAAGAACCGTCTTCAGCGTGCTGGTAACATCATGTATGTCATGGAGTTGTCATAGGCTCTTCGACTCCGCTTCAAGCCTTTGTGCCATAATATATACATAATGCATGAGAATGAGAACTGAGCGAAGTACCAATTCTGAGCAGCATCGCCATCGTGATCTATCCACAGCATGTAGGATTAACTTACGAGTAGATCGCAATGACCTACCCCAGACCTCGACTTACACAATCCACCCAATTTAGTTTAGCGCCAAATGCACTCAATTAAACTCGCGACGCGCTAAAGCGCCCCTCAACGCGTCTTCCCAATCGCGCTGATCTTTTCGAACCCCTTGTCTTCATTATCTCCTAAACCTCACCTTTCGCCTTGAAGAGACGAGACACGAATCGAGCGCCACACCATACGAACACGAGGCTATACAGAGGATATTTCTAGCCACGGCAACATCCACTTGAAATGGCCATGTCAAGCGAGGCTGGCTTCATGATGTCGGACGCCCTTTCACGTCCGGCATCAACCCCTAGACCTGGTGGCTTCCCCTCTTCATCCTCAGCTCGGCCTCGTGGACCGCCTTCGGAAAACTATGGCGCTCCTAGTGAAGACGGAGGAGACGGATTTGCCGACGACCAAGTTCCCAGAAGTTCGCGAGCTCTCGATAAGGCCGAAATTCCTCGCGTGGAAGATCGCATTGGCCTGCTAGTTCAGGAGCACTTTGAAACATTCATCGAGAGGTACAGTATTGCAATGCGGCCACTATTGATCCTAAAATATTACTGACTGACCCTTGGCGTAGCTTTGTCGAGGATCCTCTCTCGTCAGGTGCTCCAACATCGAGTGCCGTCACCACAGACAAGTACTATGTTGCCCAGATCAAGAATATGCGAGTCGACCGGCTATCAACCTTTTACGTCGACTACAAGCACCTAGCATCATGGGAGAACGGCAGTTTGGCAGACGGCGTCATGCGTCAATACTATCGCTTCTTGCCCTTCCTAACCGCTGCGCTACACAACATGGTTGCCAGATATGAACCACAATACTTTCGCCAACACAAGCAGCCTACTGCAAGCAATCTGACCACATCGGCAGCAAGTCAGCTTGGCTCCGCTAGTCAGTCCGACTCGACACCTCGGCGGAGCGACAACCAGCCAACGGACAAACTCTTTTCTATTGCATTCTACAATCTACCACTCATCTCTCGTGTACGAAGCTTGCGCGCCGCCAACATTGGCCAGCTGCTTTCTATTTCCGGTACAGTCACTCGGACATCGGAAGTACGACCGGAGCTGTCGCTCGCAACCTTTGTCTGCCAGGCCTGCAGATCCGTTGTACCCAACGTAGAGCAGACCTTTCGCTACACAGAACCGACGCAGTGCCCAAACGCGGACTGTAACAATCGCATGGCTTGGCAGCTGGACATTCGTCACAGCACGTTTGTCGACTGGCAGAAAGTTCGGGTTCAGGAGAACAGCTCTGAAATCCCTACCGGAAGTATGCCGCGGACACTTGACGTTATCCTGCGAGGAGAAATCGTTGACCGCGCAAAAGCTGGAGAGAAGTGCATATTTACCGGCGCTCTTATCGTGGTTCCTGATGTTAGCCAGCTGGGACTACCAGGGACGAAACCCAGTGCCATTCGAGACGACCGCAACGCTCCGCGCGGCGCTGATGTGGGCGGAAATGGTATCAGTGGCCTGAAAGCTCTCGGTGTGCGGGACCTGACCTACCGACTGGCTTTTCTTGCCTGTATGGTGACTCCGGATACAGGCGGAAGTGGCCAAGGCTCTGGCGGCAGTGCTGCGGATGTTATTAATGCCCTCACGCAAAACAATGCTGCTGAAAATGCGGAGACGCCTTTGGACGCTCAGACCGCAATTCTTTCTTCGATGAATCCATCGGAGATTGAGGACTTGCGAGCGATGGTCCACGGTGACCATATCTATTCGCGCCTCGTCCAGTCTATTGCCCCAATGGTGTACGGCCATGAGGTGGTAAAGAAGGGTCTCTTGCTACAACTCATGTCGGGTGTCCACAAGTCTACAGGTGAAGGCATGCAGCTCCGTGGTGACATCAACATCTGCATCGTCGGCGATCCCTCTACCTCTAAATCTCAATTCTTGAAGTACGTGTGCTCGTTCGCCCCTCGAGCAGTGTATACCAGTGGCAAGGCTTCCTCTGCTGCTGGTTTGACGGCTGCAGTCATCAAGGACGAGGAAACGGGCGAGTTTACTATCGAGGCCGGTGCACTCATGCTGGCCGATAACGGTATCTGCGCCATCGACGAATTTGACAAAATGGACATTGGGGACCAGGTTGCCATCCACGAAGCTATGGAACAGCAGACCATCTCAATAGCCAAGGCCGGTATCCAAGCCACACTCAACGCTCGAACGAGCATCCTCGCTGCTGCCAACCCTGTGGGCGGTCGTTACAACCGGAAAACAACTCTCAGGTCCAACATCAATATGTCAGCTCCCATCATGTCACGTTTCGATCTTTTCTTCGTCGTCCTTGATGAATGCAATGAGGCGGTTGATCGTCATCTAGCAGAGCACATTGTTGGTATTCATCAGCTGCGCGACGAAGCCGTCGAGCCGGAGTTCAGCACAGAGCAGTTGCAGCGATACATCCGCTTCGCCAGGACCTTCAAACCAAAGTTCACGGATGAGGCCAAAGAGGTTCTCGTGCAAAGGTACAAGGACCTGCGCGCGGACGATGCTCAGGGAGGCGTGGGCAAGAACTCATACCGAATCACCGTGCGTCAGCTTGAGAGTATGATCCGCTTGTCAGAAGCCATTGCCAAAGTCAACTGCGTGGAGGAGATCAGCCCTGAGATGGTCACAGAGGCATACAATCTTCTCAGACAGAGCATCATCTCTGTTGAGCACGACGACGTCGAGGTCGATGACCAAGATGAGACACAAGAGGACGGAGAAACACTCCGACGTGCTGCTGACGCTGCGGCTGGCAGAGACCAGGAGGGTGATGCGGCCATGGCTGAGGATGAGCAGCCAGTCGACGGCGACGCAGCTGCACAGCCTAAACAAAAGCACAAGATCACGTACGACAAGTACATCAAGATGGTCAACCTGTTTGTCCAGCGCGTCAACGACGACGAGAGCGGTACTGGCGATGGAGTCGACGGTGAAACGTTGGTCGAATGGTATTTAGAGCAGCAGGAGCCAGAGATGGAGGGCGAGGAGGACTACCACCGGGAAAAGGCCCTCGCCAGCATGGTCTTGAGGAGAATGGTCAGAGTAAGTCACCACCGCCGCGTCCCGTCTACACATACCGGGCAGCCATTACTGACATATACCCCTTTCGCAGGACAACATCCTCATGGCCCTACGAGGCGAAGGCCTCGTCGACGACGAAGCAGGCGGGTCCAGCTCGGCCGCCGAGGCACGCATAGTCTATGTCCTGCACCCCAATTGCGCCGTGGAGGAATACTAAAAGTCTTTGCCCTTTTCTTCCTTGCAACGGCCGAAAGCGGCATGGAAGTTTGACCGAATCTGGGGAAACGATGCCGATGGAGAGTGTTTTCTGTATTGTTATGGGGTGACAGATACCTAGCGGGCGGTCTTGCAGGAGTCATGGAGTTTTGAGACGAATGATGTTTGGATGGTATGTTTGATGAGCAGACGATGAGGACTATGCTTATTGGCTTGCCATGAAAAGCTGTGTAGCCGTTGCAGGTAAATGGTTGGTGACGTATCACACCTGCGTGCATGCCCAAAGACTGTGATGCAACTTGTCTAGAGGTTTGCTGTGATGCGTTCACTTGTTTACAGAGTTGGAGTTGTCGAAATGCACAATATACAGTCACCGCGGTCCAGCCAAAAGCAGTGCGTAAAACAGGCTGTTATTCCTCAAGCATCACTATGTAGCACAAGGATGCCCTCCCATCCTAGTGAAAGATTCCTGCCAAACCTCTGAATCCCCCATTCGGCCGCAAAGAGCGTCCTACCTCTGCGCCCTCAATAGCAAGTCCGACACAGTCCGTACTCATTGTCGTATTCGTCCATAGAAGCCGTTATAGTTGGGAAGCGCATACTTCCGCGGTCCCACGCAAGATACAGACGTGAGTAGATGTAAGCACGTGGTGGTTCGTCTGATCACGCCTGTCATGCGTGGACAACACTCTGGGCTCGCGAACAAGTATGCAGAGCCGCATGGCAGGTAAGAAATGAAACAAGTGATATGAACCGGAAAGGACGAAATTAGCATGTCGAAATTGTGTGACCAAGCCCGTCGTTGGGTTAAGGCGTTCGATCAAAAAGACACAGTAAAGGGGGGAAATGTACACTCCGCTGCGGTTGCAAGTGCTAAAGGCAAGCGAATACAGAGCATCACGGCCACGGCTATGTTGCGGGCATATGATGCAATGACTTCGCACATCTTGGACGATTAATAGTCGAAATCCTGACAGAGTTCTGTGCAAAAGTGACTTCCTTCATTCCATCTTCCAGTTAGCTTTGAATGAAGTCGAGCGTTTGCTATCATGTGAAACCACTCGAGATTGTAAGGCTCATGCAGCAGTCGATGACGGGGCTGGCGTATGCCGGGTCCAGCTATCTGAACCTCGGCTGCGGAAGCTTCCGCGGCTTCCACGCCCCGAGCCGTTGCTGGCTCCACGTTCAGGAAAGCTGCTTGAGGCCTCTCTCTTCGCTCCACGGGGTGGGTGGCCAGATCCGCGACTCCGAGAGCTGCCCCGGCTTTGGCTTGACCGCGAGGATCGGGTTGCCGAGAAGGGAACCGTAATGATTTTGGCCTGCTCCATGCCGGGGAAGAGGATCTTCATTGCATTGCCGCCGCCAACAAGCTCAGCGGTGAAGTGGTATGGCTCCATAATGGAAGCATGCATCAGGAGTTTTCGAGGTAGTAGTTTGGTCGGCGCCTGGGCTGGGTTCCACAAGGCTTCGGGAGCATTGAGTGGCAGCTTGATTCTAGGTAACGAACCCATTTCTTGTTCCTCGAAGCATTCCTCGGCCATGGGCTTGGACCAGGTAGGTCGTTGGCCTACTGGAGCCCCGTCCGATGTAGAGGTTGGCAACGACACAGTGGCCGAGACACGAGAGTTGGCGTGTTCCAGTGCGCTCTTGCTGGCCGGATCGACGCGCATCGACTTGGGTGGGGATGCCTTGCTGCCATTCAGTAGGTTATCGATCCTGCTCTGCCAGTTTCCTTGGCCGCCCTCGCTAGCCCGTGCTGATGCTACCGGCTGCACGGGAACTGCCGGCCGTGAGCTGTTTTCTTTCTGAGAAGAAGCTACGTTCCAAGTCGGGCTGACTCGGCGATAGGTTGTTGGCGGAGAATTGATTGATGGAGGCAGCTTCACAATTGGCTGCGGTCTGGGCAGGGAAACATGCGGATGCATGGCGTCACCCTCGTAGGCAGGATGACCCTCCATGGTTGGTGGTGGAGGTGAAGGAGAGTCTGGCCGGCTAGGCTCGCCGACGTTGGAAGACTCCAAGCGGACATCCTTAGCAGGGAAGAACCTTGAAGGTCGCGACTGCGACGTGGTGGTAGAGCTTGGCTGGGATAATATGGAGCTGCTGCCTGCCCCGATGACGCCTGCCGGGTTTGCAGCAGTCGAGCCTTCGTGGGAGGCCGCGGCCTTGGTGACTTCCTCTTGAGAAGCACTCCAGGGCGCAGGGTGGTGCGACTGAACTTCCCCAGAGGCAACTGGCCGCCGGGTGCCATCTCCAGGCAGATGTACAGGACGCCAAGTTTCCTTGATGGTAGGCTGTGAGTCCTCTATTTTCATACCCCTCTCGGCCAGTTGACGTTCGCGGCTATTCCTCTCGGCCAGCTTATCAGCACTGATCTTTTGGTCGCTCTCAACCACAGCTGCAACCCATTTCGAGGCCATGTCCGAGACCGGGGCGTTGTATCGAGACGCCCGGGAGCCAATAGGCGGCTGAGGTTGCGGTCTGTCCTGAGATGGCGGACGCTTGGAAGTTGGTGGTGCGATCGGTGAAGGTCCTTGGCTGGCCTGTGCAGGTGCCACGGATGACCCAGGAATCCGGCTGAGGTCAGGGTTGAATGTGCCATTGCCAAGGCCTCTATCATTGTCCGGAGATCCCCATACATTGCGAGCCTGCGGCAGCGGAGGTGCTGCTTGGTTCCACGATGCAAAACGCTCTGGTCGAGGTCCCGGCCCCCCCCAGATATTAGGTGGCTTTCCTTCGCCATCATGTGACAGTGGCCTCGATGCGGACGCGGAAGGTTGACTTTGGTTTGGAGACGTAGCAAGACTTTTTTCACTTTGTTTACCTCCCTCAGCGTTGGCGCTGTCGTGCCGTACATCAGTGTCAGAAGAGGGCGCGGCGTTGGGCTCCGGTTCGCCACGTTGCTGGATTTGCACGGGCTTGGCATTGCTCTCCTTCGAACTGGCATCCTTCCTATCGCTCTTCTTCTCCGGCGCTGGGCCGAGTGCTTCGAGCCTTCTCTGTATACGCTCCCGTTTGGCAGCCTCTTCACGGGCTTCCTCTTCCTGGCGTCGTTTTCTTGCGAGTTCGATCCGTTCTCGCATCAGCTTCTTTTGGTACTCTACATCGTCTACAGATGGCTGGCCAGCGTTGATGTCAGTGGGCCCAGCGGGCTGATGCAAAGAAGCACTGTTGGCCCGCGGTGATGATCGCAGAGCCCATGCTGCTGAATTCGGTTGCCTAGCTTGCCCCGGAATCGGCGGAACGAGATTTGCAGGAGATATAGGGCTCTCGATAGAGCCTGCCAGCGAAGGCCTTCGAGCTCCGAGGATCTCTGGGGGTGGCATGGGGACGTCGTTGCCCTTACCAAACCGCTGTAAATAAGATCCGCTACCACCACTAGCATTAGAAGATCCACGACGTCGTCCAGTGGGTAAGTCTGAACCGGTACGGTGAGCTTGCGAGGTGCTGGGCAGTTCAGCAGGCTGGTCTGGCGGAGTAGAACGCAACAATACTGATGGATGCTTGGCTTGGTTATCAGATCGCATCGATCCACGCCGGTCAGAAACCGGCTCATACCGACCTGACTGAGAATTGTACAGTTCCCTGTTTCCA
The DNA here is from genome assembly GCA_000732775.1 of Stachybotrys chlorohalonatus IBT 40285. Taxonomy (NCBI): domain Eukaryota; kingdom Fungi; phylum Ascomycota; class Sordariomycetes; order Hypocreales; family Stachybotryaceae; genus Stachybotrys; species Stachybotrys chlorohalonatus. Next base: position 49,853 of record KL660780.1, read on the forward strand.
TAAGAGCTCCCATCCCTCCAGGTAGACCGGCTGAAATCATCCGCAGCAATTTCCTTTGGAGGTGGAGGTGTCATGCCTTTCGGAATCCCAGAATCCTTGGAAGAGATTCGACTAAAGCCTGGAGCCTCATTTGATACTGGCGATGCCTTTTCGACAGGCGGCAGGGTGGCCCATGGCGACTTCGCGGGAGTCGGAGGTGCCGGTGGCTTCGCAACCAAAGTAGGTTTGTCTTGGGAACCACTCTTGAGCACCAAACCCTTGCCTGAGGACATGCTACTCAGTTTCGGGGGTTGTATGGTTGGGACTACTGATGGCGCAGGTGACACAGGCTTGTCGGGCACCCTTTCCACTTTGTCTTTTGATACAACGGAGCCGCTGTCGGAAGGCGGAGGAGGATGTTCATCTGGATGCGGAAGTGTTGTTTTAGTGCCGTCGCCCCATGTGATAGCTTCAGGTGCCCAGTCGTCGTCGTCGTCGTCAATATCCGCCCACTTGTTTTGGCCCTGAGCGTCGTCCTCGTTTAAGCGACTAGCCATATGAATGCCATACTTCTTAAGTTCTTCATCCGTAAGCTTCTTTGGTTCCTGGACTGGAGGAGCTGTCGATCTGTGTTAGCACCTAGGGCATGGTATGGCTTCATTTCCGTCCTAGACTTACGCCTGTTTTTGTTCCACACCACATTAGGATCGGGTGCTGCTGCCGGCTTCCTCCCGTTAATGGAGGAAGAGAATTTTGGAGCATTGTCTCTTGTGCCACTTCCTGTCTTGGCCACGAGCCGCGGTCGGGAAGCCGTCAATGCTGCAGCCCCCGGAGGTGGTGTGCTCGAGCCTGACAGAGGCTTTTCGTTGGTCTTCGAACTGGCGTTGGCGGCATTCCCTTTGGCCGCGAGGAAGGTCTTGTTTACAGAAACAGCTTTGAATGTGGTGGGCTTCTTAACAGAGGACCCCGTCCGTCCATGACCCTTGTCGTCATCTTTGTGCCGTGATGCCTCCGTATCCGAGCCTCCACTGACACTCACATCCGTCGAGTTTAGCTGGTCCTCGACGCTGGTGATGTGTTTATTCTCGATATCGTCAACGTGTGCGTTGCCGTTTACAGGGAGGCCATCTTGAGCGTCGTGAGTACTGTCGTTTACCTGCTTCGGGGCGCAAATCGAGTCAGCAAAGTATACGTGCGGGTACGGAGTGTTGGGATGACGCAAGCAGTGCAACTGGACCGGGGCCGGGGACTCGAAACTCACAACCTGAAGCTCGGGCGAGGCAGAGGGCACATCAGCGACAGTGTTGACGGTGGGCTCTGCGGCCATCATACGTCGTGTGCTGGCCGTGTGCTAACGTGCGATGATGACTCCTGCAACGAAGTCACCGCCAGAAGTTTTGTTGCGCGCCGTGGATATGGGATTACGTTGGTCGTTTGCCAGGGGGTGGATGAATGGAGGTGGGAGGTTGCTGGCGCTGTCGATCGGAAACGGAACCGCGGTGTCAAGTAGGGCCAGGCAGCGCAAGGGTTGACGGGGCTAGGTCACTGGGCGGCGATGGGGAACGGGTGCGCTCGAGGAGAATTGTCGGGCCTGAGCCACTGTATGGATCTCAGAGCCTCGCGGGGAGGCGTTGCTTCGATAGAGGAGGTCTTTGGAGGACCAATGAATGGCGTGTGACGGTTCCAAAATCATGCGGCTGCAACGTTCGTGAGCGAGCGAAAGGCGACCTGATTTTCGGGAGCTGCATCCACCCATTTTGGGCCTAGCGGCAGCCCGAGGTCCCGTCAGGTACCGAGTACAGTGGGCGTACCCTGCGTTTCCGGCCTAGGCCAGCACGGACTGAGTGCACAGTGCGCTGTCCTAACTCGCACGCAGCTGAAAGTCTAACACCACATCGAATGCATTCATCAATGGAGGAAATTCCCAGAAAGATAACGAGCTTTGAGGTGCAGACTCCAGTGCAGTAACAGTGCATCACAAAAGTATCTTGTATTTGCCACCTCACAGGGCACTTGGTTGCTTGTATTCGGAAGCTCCAGCTTACTCCTCAGATCCAACCTAAAAGAGAGAACTGCGCGTCGAGTCATGTGGAATACTGCGTGTCAGCAATTTGCACTGTGCAGCACTAAACATCACGTCGAGCTCATGCCCTTGCAGGAGGCATTGCTACAACGGGTTCTTGCGCGCAAGTTGCCAAGGTCAGCATGCAGCTAGCGATTCACGATGAAAGGGATGCATCGATAGTTCAAAGTAGCACGGTTGTCTTATTTGATGTATTGGGCCGATAGAGAAGATGAGACAAGTCATCCTATCGACCTCCCCCGCGTAGCCATTTAGAAAGGTTTCGTGGCACGTCCTCTACCTTCGTTTAGCCTACATCTTCCATCATAGAACACTCATTCGCATGGACAGTTTAATAAGGTTGGATGGTAATATCGGGAATAGATGGCGAAATTGGTAGATTTACATAGGGAAGGCCGGATGTGCCTCTCGCGCTTCTAGTCTAATTACACAACCGTCCCTTCATGAGGTACGCCTAGCGATGAGCCTCTCACAATTTAGTGAGCATTGTTCTTGTGGTGTCCTGTTGAATGTTAGTCAGCCTCCGGACAACTTGCCATATGTCAACGGGTACGTACGCAGGTGGAAGTAGTAGTTCTGGGCGTAGCCGATGCTAACAAGGAATACGAGGATGTGAATAATAGCTGCAGATGGTTAGCATTGCCAGATCAGACTGAGAAAGGGACATGCTGGTGCCGTACGTTGAACAGTAGCCTTCTTGCCAAAGTACTTGGCCTGGTACCATCCGAGGAGGCCCTTAGCCTTGGTCTCGGGGGCAGCGCCTCGGGGAAGCTTCTCGTAGAAGCTGACAACACGCTGCATGCGCAGAGCGTCGGGGGCAGCGCCAATTGCCTAGAGTATCCCAGTCAGCCCTTCAATCTCATCCAGGTCTCAAATATCCTCCACCAAGTCACACCGGCCCCTTCGCCATCAACTGCCAGGAGTCCAACGAGCCGAACATTCGTCAACAGACGAAGAAATAACAGATTTTTTTGGTGATCGATGCACTAAGAGATTCGTACCTTGGGCGTAGCAACCTGGGATCCGGAGCATTAGTGACCGATCGCTTTTGACCTTGCACATAGCAGGGTAACGCACCTTGGGAGGGATGAGCGTGGAAAGCGCTCGGCGAGTGACGAAGCTCATGATGCCGGTAGTTGGAAGATAAGCGTCAATTGACTCCGAGACTCGTCTTTTCGTAAAGCGTGGCGTTCAATGGCAGGCTGGAGGTTGAAGTTACCACAATCTTCGGAGCTGCAGACGCTTGACCGAAAAGCACTCGTTCCAAAGGCCGGCAAAACGTCGCGCCGCTTCGCCCAATCAGAGCGACCCACTTCCCAAGCTCATCCCTCCCAACACACCAATTCGCCGCATCGCATAACCACCTTCGATTCTTCAATTGTCAAAGCCCGAGTTCGACATGGCTTCCCTCCGAACTCGATCCGCAGCTGGCTTGCTGCGCGGTGCGTCTACCAGCCGAATTGCTGTGTCGTCGGCGCCACGACGCTTCCAGAGCTCGATCACCCAGGCCACTGGAACCACTCCCGTGGCACCGAAAGAGAACCAGCCCGATTACGACATTCCCGCCGACAAGGCGACCTCGTATGTTGACGCGCAAGACAAGTGGTAGCATGCGGCTAAAAGGTTACTGCAGAACATTCACGCCGGTCCCGAAGCGAATCCAAGATGGTAGCGAGGATACACTGCCCGCTGCCACCATCTCCGGCGCCCCATTAGAACTCCAGGCCAGAACTGTCCGGTTCGTCATAGAATCCTTCCCAATCGGTTTGCAATGCTCATGAAAGCAGCATCTACCAGGAAGCCAAGCCCGCCACTCAGTCCGGCAGTTTTCGAGGTGAGCGATGGCGGATGGATTGGGATATCCTCTCCAAGGGCCACCGATGGGAGAACCAGCTGATGGGATGGCAATCTTCGGGCGACATGATGCAAGGAACCCACCTCAACTTCAAATCCAAGGAGGATGCCATCAACTTCGCCGAGAAGCAAGGCTATGAATTCTTTGTTCAGGAGCCAAACTCCCGAAAGTTCACCCCCAAGGCATACGCCAACAACTTCTTGTACACTCCCAACAAGTTAAAGCACATTCGAACCAAGTAGAATGGACGGAACTGTATTTTTTAGACTGTCATACTTCAAATAGCTGGTGGATGCAAGGCATAGATTGCTGGGACTTCACATGTATGAACAACGCTGTGCTAGTGTGGTTGCTCGACGTGTTCCAATTGACTGTTAGCGCTGTTTGAACTAATGATACAGGGCAGTTGCCAATCCAGCAATAGTGATGAGGTATTTGCAAACCCATAACTCCTGATCCGGGGATAGTTATTGTATCCCGTTGTCCGTAACCCCAAATAGCATACACCCAATCCCTGCGCCCGAACCATCCATTCTTGAGTGAAAAAGTGCGTAAATCATCAATCATTACTTCATGTACAATTATTGTCGAACCGACAGTTTCTCGGGACCTGTTCCGTTCTCATGTCGTGATCATGGGGTCATGACTATCGTCGGTGCTCGACCCTTGCAGATCTTGATTTTCGGTGTCTTCGCCTTTCAAGCCAATATCCAGCCGTTCAGGGAGGTTGCATCCCTTGTCACGAGCCTTGGCTTCCACCCATGCACGCATCCTGACAAGCTGATGGATCGCAGTCTCCTGTCTCTGAAACTGTCGATCAAGAATTGCCTTGTTCACGCTATCCGCTGCTTCCCGACGTAAAGCGGGGTCAAGAAGAGTAGCCAAATGGGGATCAAGATCTTCCTTTGGATAGAAGAAGAGAGCCATTGTCTTTTCCATTTCTTCAATGAACTTGGAGTTGGTTGGAGCTCGCGGTCCCAGTTGGGTGGTTGCAAACTGCAAGGCCGCACTAATGTCAGCCCCGGGCGCAGTGCTGGAACGGATGAGTTCCACAAGCTGAAGTCGCAAAAGAGAGAAATGAAGAGCCTTGTCTTCATCGAGTATCTGTCGGTTAGTTAGCTTCGGGCATCGCGAGTACGGTAAGTTGCAATGTAGAAGGATGGCGGTGGATCATAAAAAAGTGGTTGTTTCTCTTCAAAGGCCAAATGGCACTCGGAGTGGTGCATGTAAAACTCGTGTTTCTAATCATTTCGGACCAGGGCAATAAAGAAAGATAGTCGAAACCTTACCTCCGGATCAAGCTCATTGAGAGACTCGATGGCAGTTTGTATATCTCCATTGTGGATGTAGTTTCGTATTTCCTCCCGCGCCTGCATCGAAGAAATATCCTGCTGATGTGGCAGATTGGCTTCTTTTGAGAATTTTGCCGCCGAGTTTGGATAGCCTCCCAGAGTCAAGTAATCTAGAATGAGGGCATTGATGTCACTATATTGATGCGTTAGCACCAGCCGTTCAAGGCGCAATGCAAGGGAGATCTGGTGATATGGGTGACAAAATTCAGAAAAGAAGATAAAGTATCGTTTCTCCGCATGGTTATCTAGGAGAGATTCCCATTGATAAAAGCTCATCATTGTAATCAAGCAGGATTGCAGGGTCATCAGGAACGCGTCGGGAAAGTACCTTTTGGGCGAAACAACCTTTTCCACCCGCCGATCGAAGGCATGCTTGGTTGGTGTCGCCGTGGAAGCTGATGAGGTCTATGGAAAGGCGTTAGGGCCTAGAAGATATTGCAAAGTCGGTTCAGCAGGAACGTACCATGATGACAGCGGAGTAGCAGGTTATATGTAAATGAAGCAGCGTGAGAGGTTCGAGGGTGCCTGGATAATCACGCCAGAGCGTAGCTAATTTGGTTACATGGGTGCTTTGCGCATCAAACAATTGAGTTGGAGGGACAAGTTTGTTGGGGAAACAAAAGGAAGCTGAATGCCCACGAAAGAATGAAGCTTCGTGGTTTTGCTATTCCCCACATACCATTGTGCTTAGTCATTCTGCCCGCAGGGCTAGCGCCTGATTACGCTATTTCGCATTATTCCGAACAGCCAGCAAGAGGTCGTTATCGACGAAATCCCAACACTGGCGATAAAGAATGACGATGAACCAACTTTCAACTACGTAAGGCTAGTTTCCCTCGTTCTGGACTCATCGTATCTTCAATCCAGGATTTCTCAATCTCGCGGCATCGGAAAAGATCTGTTTGCATCCACGTCCCGTAGCGCTTGATTCTTGCCGCACCCGAAGACTCGACTCGCAAACATGGCGGACGATGCGCCGGAGCCGATCGCTCTCGATGAACAGACACAAGATGCCGATGGCCACGACGCACCTGCTGTGGGAACCACGGCAACAGATGTGGTTCCTGTGAAGAAAGTTCGCAAGATCATTAAAAAGAAGCGGAAGCCAGCACGTCCTCAGGTCGATCCAGCCACATTCACGTCTGAACCACCACCGCAGACAGGCACAATATTCAAGTAAGGACTTTTTCTCATGCGCACCCTTGATGCCATACTGACTGAAGCAGCATCTGGTACAACAAATGGAGTGGAGGCGATCGCGAGAGTGGTCAAGCAAACAAGACCCATGCCAAAGGGCGCTGCAACATCGCTGAAGATGCTGGTTATACACAAGCCGACAAGGTGTCTGGTTCATATTTTTGTCTTCGCGTACGTTCTACGAGTGCTGAACTGTGGTACATCATGGCTGACTTGCTGTCTAGTTTGCCCGTGGGCTATGTCCCAATGGAAGCGACTGCCAGTATCTCCACCGACTTCCAACTGTGACAGACCTTTTCAATCCCAATGTGGATTCGTTTGGCCGCGACAAATTCTCGGACTATCGCGACGACATGGGCGGTGTAGGAAGCTTCATGCGCCAGAACCGGACAATCTACGTTGGACGAATTCATGTTACAGACGATATCGAAGAAATCGTAGCGCGTCACTTTGCAGAATGGGGCCAAATCGAGCGAATTCGAGTGTTGAATACACGAGGTGTGGCCTTTATCACCTACACCAACGAGGCGAACGCAGAATTCGCGAAAGAGGCCATGGCGCATCAGTCACTAGACCATGACGAAGTCTTGAACGTACGATGGGCTACAGCTGATCCAAATCCGATGGCGCAAAAGCGCGAGGCGAGACGTGTAGAAGAGCAGGCGGCTGAAGCGATTCGAGTGGCCCTGGGCCATGAATATGTCGCCGAGCTAGAAGGCCGAGACGATGAGGCGAAGAAGAGACGCAGGATTGAAGGAAGCTTCGGGCTCGATGGTTACGAGGCTCCGGACGACGTGTGGTATAGCAAGGGCTTGGAAAACAGTCAGGACGCAGCCCAACAGCAGCAAAGTGGCTCCTTGCTACTGGAGGCTCCGGAGGATGGGTCAACAAATGGTATTGATTTCACTGGAGGAGCAGAGAAGGAACAGGCTAACAACGGTATCCTTTCCGGAGCAACACTAGCGGCGCTGAGGAAGCAAAACCGAGGGATCAAGGTCATGGAGGCCAAGGAAACAAAGCCCAAAGCCGCACTGGTAGGCTATGGCAGCGACGATGATAGCGATTGATTTTTGTACATACCTGTAAAATAGCAACCTCATGGAAGGATGTGGAATTTATGATGTAATTGGTGGAATACCCACTGGCGGACCAGCGGCCGGATCGATTCGGTGTTCACCTCCATACATCATTTCCCCAGAAAAAGAAGGAGGTGATGAATCGATTCACAATAGTGACGCATATGGTGGTATGAGGTTCATGTCTTGCTCGTACGCCTTGCGTAACCAGAACAACCGCGCCTTTGAAATAGAGATATGAGAAGAAAGGAGCTTCACATGCACATGTTGATACACAGCTAGGCCAGCGGTATAGCATGGGGATTAGTCTCTAGGGTAGCACTCATTGCTGCCTGCTAGAGCCGAATACAGTTTTGGAGAAACTCACGTCCTACTGGAGGAATGTCAGCCCTGGTGGCACAGTTATGTTCTAGAGCAAGGCTCTGCGGCTGATCTGAAATGGCTTGCACAACACCCATGGTTGCATGTCTGCACAAAGAGGTGGTCCAACGCCCGAGTTCGTTGTTGCGGCCTCACATATCACCATCTGTCTGACCTTCTAAGATACGGCTTGTTACGGTACAAACGACGGATTATACTTCACACATGCGGCATGTTTGACAAGGAGGGAGTCTTCGGTCAGGGGTAACTTAGACTACCCCCCTTCATCGATCGCCCTGATAGCCGCAGTCTGCGGAGGTGGCCGCGAAAGAAGAGCTTGGTCTCGGGGTTGGCGAAATGCGGAAGCATACGCGCACTATCCCCTGCTCAGCCGCCCGCATCTTAGCTGGACTAACACAGCCCTGGAATAGCCCATGGACACCGGCCTACTGCCGTCCTTATCAAACCGCACTGGCTCGATATCCGTGCCACAACTCCTTCAAAAAGGGAAGCCTGTGCTGCTCGCTCGTCGATTCGAAGGACTGGCTGGGCACACTACTGAGAGCCATATACTGGTGCCTTGAACTCACAGGACGACTGCTAGACCAATACAGCAGACAGATGCCCACGCCATGAGTTTTGTATTCTGAACATTCAAAATCCTCGGGACCGTCATTTTGCCAAACTAATATTGGTTATTTTCGGTACGGAGCTCGCCGTCGAAACCTCCACTGTGATCCTGGCGTTTTCACCCTGTTCGACAGCATCACGCGAGCACCACTTGTTCACGTTTCAGCAGTTTTTTTTTCTCTCTCTTTTGATCGCGTGTTGCTACATAGCGACTAGACCTATTATTGGATCTTTGCTTTCTAGAATATTATCAGCGTTCGCGTCCACCAAGATCCGAAACACAATTGCAGGCATCTTTCACCAAGTCCAAACCAGCACCATGACGGACGTCGAGAGTCACATCACGATACAGAAGCGGGTGTATTATGCGCCGCCATGGGCCGACGTCAGCATCATTGCCGTTGCTGGAAGCTCCGGCTCAGGAAAGTCCACGTTGGCCCAGGCGATTGTGAAGAAGCTCAATTTGCCTTGGGTTGTTATTCTGTCAATGGTATGAGCCGTGGTGCGGGACGTGCTGTTGGATTCTTCCGCTGATGGCGGTTTAGGATTCCTTCTACAAGTCTCTGACACCCGATCAATCCAAATTGGCATTTGCGAACGAATACGATTTTGACGCCCCTGCGGTAACTGACCCGATGGACCTACGATGCAGCTGGATGCTAAACCCCCCTTTCTAGGCTATCGACTTTGATGTCTTGGTTGACCGGCTTCGTGATCTCAAAGCAGGGTAGATATCCCTGCATCCCTGAAGTTTGCAAAGATGGACCGCTGACCTCAAGGAAAGCAAACGTGCGGAGATCCCCGTCTACTCATTCGCAAAGCATCAGCGTCTCGAGCAGACCACGTCCATCTATTCGCCGCATGTGCTCATTCTGGAGGGCATCTTTGCGCTGTATGACCCGCGGGTGCTAGATTTGCTAGACATGGGGGTATGAAAGCATGAACAACCTTTCTTCTTCCAATCACTTCTAACTTTTCTGCCCTCTAGATCTATTGTGAAGCGGATGGAGACACTTGCCTGGCTAGGAGAAGTGAGCAAACTCCTTTCCTCACAGTCCCAGATATTCCATCTAACCACAATTTCCTGCAGTTGTCCGCGATGTTCGGGACCGCGGCCGCGATGTCGAGGGCTGCATCAAGCAATGGTTCGGATTCGTGAAACCAAACTTTGAAAAGGTACTTCTTCCAAGACTCCTCTTCGGCTTTACTTGTTGCTGAACGACTCGACTGCAGTACGTAGAGCCTCAACGGAAAGTAGCAGACTTGATCGTACCGCGAGGAATTGAGAATCGTGTCGCGCTAGGTATTTCTCTATTACTGCATGTGGTTCTGGTTTGCGCAACTAACGCGCTTAGACATGATGGTTCAGTTCATCGAAAGGAAGCTCTTTGAGAAGTCTCGGCATCATAGAGAAGCATTGTCGAGCCTGGAACGGACGGCCATGCAGGAAGCACTCTCTGAGAGAGTTGTAGTACTAGACGACACACCACAAATTCGACTCATGAACACCATTTTACACGACATTGATACATCAGCCGAGGACTTCATTTTCTACTTCGACCGACTAGCTAGTCTGATTATAGAGCAGTACGTATCATTGGAATCATCCCCCGGGGCATACCATGCTGAAGTCTTCCAGGGCTTTAAACAATGTTCAGTTTCGCGAACAGACGATTGTCACTCCCCAGGGAGGCAAGTACAACGGACTTGAGCCTAAGGGGGAAGTCAGTGCCGTCATTGTCCTTCGGGGAGGCTCAGCCCTTGAGCCAGCGCTACGCAAAACCATCCCAGACTGCCGAACGGGCCGGCTGTTGATTCAGTCCGACTACTCGACAGGCGAACCAGAGCTGCATTACCTACGACTGCCGGACGACATCGCCAAGCACGAGAGCGTCCTTTTACTGGACACGCAGATGGCAAGCGGCGGAGCGGCGTTGATGGCGGTTCAAGTGCTAGTTGACCACGGCGTCGCGCTGGACAAGGTGGTGCTGGCCACGTACTCGGCGGGCCGCGTAGGGTTGCACAGGCTCATGACGGTGTTCCCAGAAATCACGGTAGTTGTTTGCAACATTCTGGAGGACCAGGAACCGCGCTGGGTGGAGAAGAAGTACTTCCGCTGCTAGAAGGGTCCGGAAATGGAGACATGGACTGTGGTTGCAGCCTTGTACAGTAAATTCATAGCTGAGATGGCGATGGGAGGACATGTATCATGATAGATGGGTCGTACAAGCATCGTATATAACTTACTAACTTCCGCCTGATTCAGTAATAGCTATAAACAAACCTCTACACACTGCCAGCTCATTTACGCCTAGATTATCTCTTGCGGACTTGACTGGAGAGGGATCAAGACTCGAAGGGATGCGTTGTAGTACATATCACTGATTTGTTCGGAAGTCCTACCTAGCACTCTTAAGTGGCGCCGTAGGAGTGAGAGGAAATGGAGCGCACTCCATCAGCGATTCATTTCAATTTAATTTCTAGCTGGGATTGGTAACAAATTGCACTCAAATAGACGTGTTATATTTTGGCCTTCTGCCAATAGCATGGGCTGAGCGAAATCGCACAGTAATAACGGTGACGCTCCTGGGGGCGTGTGCACTGTAGAACGGCTTACCCGTACAGGGATCCATTATATTCCTTACCGAGATCCGTCACCCAAAGATCGTAGGTATGACGCACTAGACGCAAGGTGACAATCCCTGGCAGCTTTGGCCCAAGACAAGAAATACCTGACCATCCAGCGAAAACCTGCATCTTGTGTCGTCGACCATCAGACTTTCACACGATACTGTGCATATCACCACGGCTTTTTTATAACTGGGGTTTATTTTATATTTTATATATATACTTAACAGCACCGTGAGGCTCAATTGCTGCGTTGGAGCTTCTCGAAACCTGGATTCAGCTCTGGGCAAGCTGTATTCGCCTTGGCCTCTGCCCTCATACCTACCAACCTAGACTTCGAGTCGCCGCTCCCGTAATAGACTCTTGCGCTTGACGATCCGCTGATTCGAAGACATGCCGCTCTCTTCCGCAAGCCGGCTCGGCTTGGCGAGGATAAACCTCAGCACGCGATCGACAGTCGCCAGCAGCGCGCGCCTGGCTTCGTTATCCTCGATACACCATGCTCGGCCGATACACAAACTATCGCGACCGACGGGCTCTGCAACGACGGTTGCCCCAAAGCGAGGCCGGTTGCCTGCACAATTCTTCACAAGGTCTCTCTCAGGAAAGCCACTACCGCAGCAGCGCAAGCATTGGCTGCTCAGCGTTTTCTACCGAACAGCGGCGTGGTTGGGGATCTCGGTAACGGTCGTCGGCGTAGCCGTGGTGGGCTTCTTTGTCTACGATGCCAGCACGTACAAGGAACATCCTACCCTCAGCGACATCAGCGTTTCACGGCTTGCGTTGCAGCCACGGCGTGGTGGGCCCAAGAACTTGCCCATTGCCGAAGTCTTCATCGACGACGAGGATGACGAAGTCAAACAACGAACCAAAGATAAACCGAACCTGGTCATTCTGGGAGGTGGATGGGGTGCCGTGGCTCTGCTCAAGGAGATCAACCCAGATGACTACCATGTCACCGTCATCTCCCCGGCCAACTACTTCCTCTTCACTCCTATGCTTCCGTCCGCGACCGTTGGCACCCTCGAACTGCGCTCGCTTGTTGAACCGATTCGCCGTATCCTATCTCGCGTCCATGGCCACTTCATCCGGGCCAAAGCCGAAGACGTTGACTTCTCTCACAAGCTGGTCGAGGTATCTCAGTTTGACGCCAATGGCCAGGAGGTCAATTTCTACGTGCCCTACGACAAGTTGGTCATCGCGGTAGGCTCCGTTACCAACCCTCACGGTGTCAAAGGTTTGGAGAACGCCTTCTTCCTCAAGGACATCAACGACGCCCGCAAGATTCGAAACCAGGTCATTCATAATTTAGAGGTATCCTGCTTGCCCACTACTTCCAACGAAGAGCGAAAGAGGCTCCTATCTTTCGTCGTCAGCGGCGGCGGCCCAACAGGCGTGGAATTTGCAGCAGAGCTGTTCGACCTCCTGAACGAAGATCTGACTCGTCACTTCCCCCGTCTGCTGCGCAACGAGATATCCGTCCATCTTATCCAGAGCCGAAGCCATATCCTCAACACCTATGACGAACAGGTGTCAAAATACGCCGAAGAACACTTCGCTAGAGATCAAGTAGAGGTCCTCACAAACTCGAGGGTTAAGGAGGTGCTACCCGACAAGATCATATTTAGCCAGAAAATGGAAGATGGTAGCGTTGTCGTCAAGGAGCTTCCCATTGGATTCTGTTTGTGGTCCACTGGTGTTTCTCCCACTGCGCTGTGTCAGAGACTGGCGAACAAACTTGGTAAAAGTCAGAGCAACCGGCGTGCTCTGGAAACAGACACTCATCTTCGACTAAACGGCACACCCCTTGGTGATGTCTACGCCATTGGCGATTGTGCGACGGTTCAGAATAATGCTGCTGATCACATTGTGTCTTTCCTCCGCAATCTTGCATATAAACATGGCAAGGATCCCGAAAGCCTGCAGCTTGGGTTCAGTGAGTGGCGTGAGGTTGCGCAAGACATCAAAAAGCGCTTCCCTCAGACCATCCACCACCTCAAGCGTCTTGACAGGCTTTTCGAACAATATGACAAGGACCAATCTGGAACCCTGGACTTCAACGAGCTGCGACAGCTCCTCAAAGAGACTGACGAGAAGCTTACGTCACTGCCAGCAACAGCTCAGCGCGCCCATCAGCAGGGCCAATACCTGGCGCACAAGTTCAACAAGTTGGCCAAGATCTCCGACGGCTTAACTGCTAACGAAGTGCGCGAGGGTGATTTGGATGCTGCATTTTACAAAGCTTTCGAGTACAAGCACCTCGGCAGCTTGGCGTATATTGGCAACTCTGCTGTGTTTGACCTCGGCGAGGGATGGAGTTTCAGCGGCGGATTGTGGGCAGTCTACGCTTGGCGATCTGTGTACTTCTCGCAGAGCGTGAGCATAAGGACGAGAATTCTGATGGCCATGGATTGGGCTAAGCGAGGGCTTTTTGGTCGAGGTACGAATATTTCTCCTTTCCTGCCTGAAGTTCTCGGATACTAACTAGATCGACAGATTTAATGAGCTTCTAAACTAGGCATCTGAACTGGATACATGATAGTTCTTTGGCTTGAATTACTTCATTCTGTGGAACAGCGACTTGGGCATTAATAGCAGCATAGATAAGGCTGATGGTGAACTGAGAGCGCATAATACAAGATTTTAGAAGCGAGCCTGCCATTTTTATCCCATTGAGAAGATTACTGCAGTAAATCCGTGGCCTCGCGTCCACTGCAGCAAGAATTGCTCGCTAACCCCGAATGCTTGATGAATTACCTCCTGGAAGTGGAACCACCCGGCTATTCGACCTTTATAGAACAAAATCCTTGTGTGTCCATTTCTCCGTAAGCTTCCTCTTGGCTTGCTTCTTGAACGGAATGTGCCTCCGGCTCTCCACCTTGCCACGAATCAGCATACTGCGATACCGGTCCCTCATGAGGTTGCCCTCAGGCTTGAGCAACCTCAACGACTCCTGCAGTTCGTCCGGCAACACAAGCTCGAGATCCTTCTCCGGAAGCTTGTACTTGCCAAGCTGTCTCCTGCGGAGCTTCTCATCATCTACGTCACTGTCGGCCGAGTCGGAGGCGTCGCGCGCTAGGACGAGCTGCTTCTCCTGCTCGCGCTGTGCCAGCTCCTCAGCAATCTCCTTGATGCGCTGCTCCTGCGCTCGGCGGGCCTTCATGGCAGCCTTGTGTTTCGCTAGCCGCTCTTCCTCCTTTCTGCGCTTGATGCGGTTGCGTTGCGCCTGGGACTTTCTCTCAGGCCGTTTCTTGGAAGGCTGGTCATCCTCGGCGCCGCTCTGGAAACCTTCCCACTCCGAATCTTCCTCCCACTCCGAAAGATTTGCGCGTGCCTCTGCGGCTTCGGCTTCGGCGGCGGACCGCGCGGCAGCTTCCTTCTTTTGGCGCTCTGCCTCTTCGGCCTCCAACCGCTTCCGTTCTGCGTCTAGAGCTTTTTGACTCTCTTCCGCTAGCCGGCTCTCGTAGTCGGTGAAGACGGGGTTGTAGCTGTATCCGCCTTTGGGTTTTGGTACGGCGCGAGGGTGCTTGCCGTTGGCGGTGAGGGCAATGGGCTCTTGCTTCAGTGTCTTGGGTGCTTTGGGTCGGCTCGGGATGGGGATAACGTCGGGCATGTCGGTGTCAGGTACGACGGGCGCAGGGGCATCCCAGATGTCGTACGTAGCGTCTCTAACTGCGACGGTAGTGTCATGCTGGCCATCGGCAATCTGCTTGAGGCGGGCAAGCTCTTTCTGAGAGACCCAGTTCGACTTGTGTCGCTTCGTGGGTACGAGTGCGTCAGAGAATTTATCGCCGGGTCGTTTCCGCATAGACACGGCGGGAACCGCGGAACGTTGTGCGATAATCTCATCGGCCCTAAGAGTCTTCTTGGAAAGTTTCTTGGGGCGGGATGCATCGCCCTTAACATCGAGGGTGAAAAGTTCGGCTGACGACTTCTCCTTGACAACACCACTACAGAGAAGGATTAAACACACGTGCTAAAGAGAGTCGGAGATGAAGCCATACCCTCGAATAATCTCCTTATTCAACTCGACCAAGCCATCCTCGACTTCGGTCACGTCGATGTTCTTGCGCCATGCTTTCTTGCCTTTTCGAGAGGGCTGATTAAATTGCTTAGGAGCCTCTCCCGAGTCACCTGCGCGAGTCTGTAACAAAGGCATTGTCGAAAATAATTGACAATTGGAAACAGACAACTGCTCTTTCACGGTGGGTGCAATGTTGGCGGAGAGCCTCTGGAATCCTGATGGTGGGGAGCGGCTATGGGAATATTTTTTATGGTGGAGCCTTTCTCGGCTGTCTTATCAAATCTCGAATCGCACATATTGTAGCACCTCTAGCGTCCGGTACTTATTCGCTCGGTAGTATTTGTGTGCAAGGCTTGGTACCATCTGTCCAAAGCGCCATATTCCACGTTCTTGGAGTCATCTTGCCGTGATAATCCAATGCTTAATTAATGATGTCCAATTTGTCAGAAAACAGGTAGTCGTCCTGAATGCATTCGTTGACGTGCCCCTGTTCGATGTTGGTTCTCCCGCTGCACCAGGAAATAAAGTACATTTTGGCAGGAAGCTTATCGCCACGTGCCACCTTAGCAGTCCTCGGCAGAAGCGAACCTCAACGCAGCAGCCCGCTCCTTATCCGCGCCCCGGTATAGTGTCAACCAACCCTTCGACCTCCTGGCTCCTGACAATCTATCCCTGCTTCCTATCGTGCCAAATCCCATTATCTCCACCTGGCTTCCCGAAGGACGGACTCCCGCCGACCAAAGTACTGAAGCCACCTGCATCGATTGCGTGTATATACCCCGATACTTCGATATAACAAAGTCGGCAAAGGGCAACCCCCCAAAACAAGTCAGGAATCCTGACTGCACCCGCGAACATGGCTCAAGCTGGCGGGTCTTATAACAACCCCTTGAAGAAGTTCAAGTAAGTTTGTTGTCCCTCCAGTCGAATGATTACCGCGAATGCTAATACGTGGCTTTAGGCTGGTCTTCTTGGGAGAACAGAGTGGTATGTCGGAACTGAATCGCTTCACGTGCCCTCTTCCGTGCGAACGACAGCAGCTAATCGTACCGACTCTAGTCGGCAAGACATCACTGATCACAAGATTCATGTACGACTCGTTCGACAACATGTACCAGGCAACGATTGGCATCGACTTCCTGTCCAAGGTATGATATCATCGGGCTTCGGCACACTACATACTTCGATCGAGCAACTGATTTCGGTATAGACCATGTACCTCGAGGATAGGACTGTACGACTGCAACTATGGGATACTGCGGGCCAGGAACGCTTCCGCAGTCTTATTCCTTCGTATATTCGCGACTCCAGTGTAGCCGTCGTTGTCTATGATATTTCCAGTACGTTAGACCTCCTTGGCGAAATACCACCGCACGGTCGCTAATATTTGATGCTTGGCAGATGCCAAATCGTTCCAGAACACAAAGAAATGGATAGACGATGTTCGAGCAGAAAGGGGTAACGACGTTATTATTGTGCTCGTCGGCAACAAGACGGATCTGAACGAGAAGCGAGAAGTCACGACCCAGCAAGGCGAGGATGAGGCCAAGAAAAACAACCTGATGTTCGTGGAGACGAGTGCCAAACTGGGCCACAACGTCAAGAACCTCTTCAAGCGGATAGCACAGGCTTTACCAGGCATGGAGGGATCAGATGCGGCTAACCAAGCGTCGAGCCAAAGTAAGTCTATGGACCCTGCCAAGCTCCAAGTCAGTCATCGGTACTAATCACCCTGTTTTAACAGTGATTGATGTAAAGACAAACACATCGCAGACGGCGCAGGACGGCTGCGCATGCTAGAGAACAGGGATGGACGTTATGCGGTGTCGGCAGCTAGCTGGAGAAGGGGCAAGACGGTGTGCCTTTCGAGGAGAGGCATTCGCTACATATGACATGATATTACGCACAGCGGGTGGATCTGCGCATTGGACTTGTATAATACAGCCGGACCACGAGCCCACGATCGTTTACTACATTTATACTACATTTTAATTTGACTGGTCAGCATTGGGTTCTTGCTAGAGGCTTACCAGACAGCTCAAATCCGTTCAAGAATGGAATAGATCCCATTTTGGCTTTGCTGACATGCCTACGGTTAGCCATGATCAGGTAGGTGACAACAAATTAGGAAGTTATCAGTTCATTTTCCCAGCTAGTTGTTGCTATTTGTATTGATCCGGCGGCTGAACTATCCATATTTACTCTATAAGACTAGACACTTATTATTTTCGTTCTCCATTGATTTGTGCACGGAGATGGAAAATCTTTGTCCTCAATTTACTACCTCCTTTTGGATGAAGTCTAGTGGCGCTGTTGCATTGGGAGCAGGTGAGCTTCGGCAGCCACGGATAGAAAAGTGGACCCCAAGCATCTGCATTGCCTTCCGTCATCGCCGAGAAGACACCGTCTTGGAAAGGATTTCTACCTCGCAAATCTCTGGATAAATCTCAAACCCCCTTAAAGTGCCAGGTTTTGAAGCGTTTTCGACCAAGTGCTGCGACATCATCACACATCCGCAGCCATGTCACGGTTTACAAGACAGTTCTTGCGAGTACCGCGGGTACAGGTACAGAGCATGACCCCAACACTCTGGCGAGCAAACCCTTGTTAACTTGATCCTCCCAGAGCCTATGCGGTTTCATCAATTTAGAAACGGGGACAGAACTTATCTCGCTGGCGCTGGCGTTCAACAAAGTCACCGGCGTCTACGGCTTGCTGGCGATTCTGACGGGCTATCAGCTGTCGCTGCTGCAACTGTCGACCTACGTTTACTCCATCACCGTTTTGGCGCTGCTCATCTACCTCGTCCCTCACATCCGACGACAAGACCCCTTCGAGTGCCTAGCATTGGCATGGCTGTATATTATCGACACAGTGATCAACAGCGCGTACACGGCCGCCTTTGGAGTCAACTGGTACCTCACGAATGCCTCTCCCGGTAATCCCGGCGCGGCCGAGGCACAGCCTCCAGCCAGTGAAGGCGCCCAGGTAGAGGGACTCGAGGCCCTTCGACAGGAGAGCTCGCAGTACGGCAAGGTGGTGCCGCAAGAGACGGCGACGAGTATGTTGTTCATCGTTGGGCTCACATTGGTGCGCATCTACTTCACGGTCGTGATAATGGCATACGCGCGTCAGACGCTGCAGCAGCACATGCAGCGAAACAACTCGACGGAAAGGGACGGTCCCTTTGCCGCGACCCTACCTGGGGGACAAGGGCGCAAGGGGCGACTGGGCCGGCTGATGGTATCGCAGGGTCGAGGGTACTGGCTGGAACAGAGAGAGGAGTGGACGGCCAAGAACTTCAGGTCCGTGTCGAACGAGGTTTGAGCTCCAGGGGGGGAATTGGTATTGCGTGACTGTGTATATGTGTTCGGAGGTGGAAGTAATGGGCGTGGAGATGATATTACGGGCTGAGTTTTAGCATTGGCGAATAGGGACGTCAGGGAAAATGGCACGATATAGAGGCACTGGCAATGGAGTTGTTTTTGATTGGTAATCGTGCTTCGGATGGTAAGACTACAGAATAGAGTAACTGTTTTGGATGTCCCGAATTGTACATTGGCTAGCATACCTGCTTTATTGTGATGAATTGCAATCGTCTCCGTTGGCCGGCCGGCATTCGGGATGTGCCCTGCTCGGCCTGTCGGCCGCAGGGAGGTGCTGCCGCAAGCGGAACTCGGAGCGGGTCGTAGCAGCTTGCGCCAATGGCATCGAACCGAATTCAGCAGATGAAAATGACTCCGGGGCTGGGATTGGCCAGCCGCCTGCTCGACATCGCAACGGCTGCCGTGCGACATCAAGCACGCCATTCTTCCACGGCAATGTGAATTTTGAGACACCGGCTTTCAGGAGTCATTACTCATGGACTTGCCTGCCAGACTCTAGCGGCCAGTACCAAGCCAGAGCCAATGGGGCGGCATCGTGGTCGATTCATCAAATTTTGTGCTTCTGATCCGTGGGACAGCGTTGACATGTAAACCCCACATTGAGTCCTGTGATCTGTCTATTCCTTAGGGAGATTAAGACCCTGAAAAAAAAAAAAAAAGTTTACCCAATGCAGCATGGGAAAGGCGTCCTCGCCGAACCCGGCCGTCAGGTTTCCCCCAAAACCATTGACTGTGTGCTGTGTGTACTTTTGCTTCTGTGCAAAACTTCCCCAAGCATCGTGTATTTGTAATGAACTGTAGACCAGTGGTACGAAAGGAGGGGCGGGTGCTCATGCAGATTCCGTCGATGGCGAAGCCGGTCAACGGCACCGGAATCTCTGTCCAGAAGCTACAACCGGCCGCCTCTCGCTCTCGCTAGAGCGCTAAGCGATCACGCAATTCCACGACCGTCCCCTCTGATTTTTCTCGCTGACCCCCCGCGGGGCCTTTTTTGGTGGGGAATTGGTTGCTGCTAAAGAATTTGGATGGCAAACCCCAAGAAAGTGTGCCTGCCCCCAGACCATATAACCCGAAGTCGTCCATGAGCCCGTCGCCGCCGCTATGGACATTCTCTTCAGGTCCTTTTCGTCATCAGGAGAGGAAGCCAAGATGGAGGCCCATCACATCCGCACGCCTGGAGAGGCCGGTACGTCTGATGCTGATCCTTGCTCTGCTGCTGTTGCGACCCCGATGCGTGGGCTACCTGCAATGCGCCTTTGTGCCGCATTGTTTCTGTCCCTTGCGCTCTTTTGCGGGCAGCAGTTAAATCTCGTACGAAACGACATGATTTACTGATATCTGTACAGTTGCGAGAATTGCCTACCTCAGCAGCGATGTCGTCGTCTCTGTCCAGCCTTCTCTGGCTGTCGACTCCGAGTTCTCCTCCCATCTCAAGCGATATGCCGGCCGCCACGACCAGGGTCTAGTCTCCCAGAGTCCCGGTGCCGTCCCCGAGGTAAGACCAGTCACTACCCATCACGCGCAACGTGGAAGTGCGAAGCCGCAACACCAGACACTGACCCATGAACCTGTACAGATCCAAGCCATCCGCCACAACAACGACCCTCTTCTCTCCGTCTTTGCGCCGATTCGATCCGGCAAACTCGTCTCCGTGACCACACCATCCACGATTCTCCTGCCCTCCGTCTCCCACCTCTACAAGTTGGCAAACTACCCTGTCGTCCTCCATGTTTCTCTCCAGCCTCGAGGCCATGCCGACTTCTCCGTCATCACCTCCATCCGCAACTCAGGATGGACGTTCCTGCAGTCCGAGACTCTGCAGGAGGCCCAGGACATGGCCGTCACTGCCCACGCCTTGGCCATCCGCACCGGCAAGGCTGTCTTACACTTCTTCGACCCTGACGTTTCTGCCGATGACGAACCCATCTCTGTGGAGGACGCCACGGTGATTCGCGAAATCATTGACATCGAGAGTGTCAGGAGATTCCAGGCTAGCCATATCCCTGAATCATCCATCTACGCCGACGACGGCCACTACGCTGTTTCCTCGGACCACGCTGAGCCAAGACTGAACGGCAATGTCGCCGACTCTACCACTCTCCCGCCGTCCACCGCCGAT
This sequence comes from Stachybotrys chlorohalonatus IBT 40285, assembly GCA_000732775.1. Classification (NCBI taxonomy): domain Eukaryota; kingdom Fungi; phylum Ascomycota; class Sordariomycetes; order Hypocreales; family Stachybotryaceae; genus Stachybotrys; species Stachybotrys chlorohalonatus. The sequence continues at coordinate 70,542 of KL660780.1, forward strand.
GCCTCCAAGGCACAGTCTAGCGCCACTTCTGTCAAGTCCAGCAGTGACAGTATTTCCAGCACTCCTGGCGGTGCCTCGTCTGTTGCAACCACCGTCGAGTCCGCCCCCCCTCTGGTGACTTCAGAGGACATCTACACGTGTGCCACTCGTGTTTGGGCCCAGATGAGGCTTGCCCTAGGACGGACCTACAAGCCATTCGAGTACTCTGGACCACAAAACGCCACCAACTGCCTCTTCATCTTCGGTTCCGACGTCGGCGGGTTTGCCAAGGCCATCGACAATGCAAAGGCCGGCGACATCTTTGCTAGCACTGGTATTCTTACTCCTCGTCTGTACAGGCCTTGGATCGGCTCTAAATTTGTCGAGGCCATTCCTGCATCCATCAAGCGGATAGCTGTGCTGGAGCAGATCCACAGGAAGACCACTAAATGGGGTCCGCTGCTGATCGACATCCTTACTTCAGTTAAGAGTGGACCCGGAGGTTTAGAAGCCATCGTTGGCCATCAGCTAGGACACATTGCCCCTGAGACTGCTACACAGGCCCTACGTGGTGTGCTACAGAATCTCACTGCCGCCAAGCCCATCCAGAATCTGGAGATTGGCCAGAAGCACACTGTCGCCGTCCAGTCTAGCAATTACGGCGTCGAAGTACCCAAGCTGGAGAATGCTTACTCCAAGATCCTTGATCAGCTTTTTGGTGCCAAGGCTTATATTGCCAATGCACTTAATTCCAACAATGCCGGCATTGCACCCAATGTGTCTGCTAGTCCGGAGTTTGGCTTTGGATCACTCCTTGCTCGGAAAGAGCTCCGCTCGAACTTTGTAGCAGAGGTCAAGCAGGCAGCAAGCAGCATGGAATTCATCACCGAGAACCCCAAGAGCTGGCTTACACGCTGGGCCATCGGCGCCGAGGACCCCGCACAGTCTGCTGATATTGCCGACGATGTGGTTGCTCGGCTCGAAATCGACGGATCTGGCCTTGCTCAAAGACTCCTGTCTAAGAAGGCTCTGTTCCGCAAAGAATCCCTCTGGCTGATGGGCTCGGATGCCTGGTCTTACGACCTTGGCAACTCTGGTGTTCACCACGTCCTTGCCTCCGGAGAGAACGTTAACATGCTCATCATTGACTCTACACCTTATTCTGAAAAGTCCGCCACCGATGCCAATCGCCGCAAGAAGGATATCGGTCTTTATGCCATGAACTTCGGAAATGTCTACGTCGCTTCAACCGCCGTCTACAGCTCTTATACACAAGTTCTGCAAGCCCTGTTGGAGGCAGACAAATTCAACGGCCCGTCCGTTGTGCTCGCTTACCTCCCCTACTTTGGCGAATCTGACTCGCCATTGACCGTGCTTCAGGAGACTAAGAAGGCCGTGGATGCTGGCTACTGGCCCCTTTACCGGTGGAACCCCGAAAACGAGCAAAAGGGCGAGCCCAACTTCTCCCTCGACTCTGAACTGATCAAACAGGAGCTCAAGGCCTTCCTTGCCCGAGACAACCAGCTGACCCAGCTCATGAGGAAGGAACCTGCATTTGCCGCCAACCTGGCACGCGACTTTGGAACAGAGGTACGCGCACAGCAGAAGCGCAAGGCCAAGGACGCCTACAACCAGCTCCTGGAGGGTCTTCTCGGCGCTCCCTTGACCATCCTGTATGCCTCCGACAATGGTAACGCTACGACCCTCGCGAAGCGTCTCGGCAACCGGGGACGTGCTCGTGGTCTCAAGACAACCGTTCTGGCAATGGAGGACTACCCGCTCGAGGACTTGCCAAGCGAGGAGAACATCGTCTTCCTCACTTCCACTGCTGGACAGGGTGAATTCCCGCAGAACGGTCTACCTTTCTGGGATGCAATCAAGGATAACACAGACCTGGATCTTGCCACAGTAAACTTTTCAGTATTCGGTCTCGGTGACAGTCATTACTGGCCCCGCAAGGAGGACAGAATCTACTACAACAAGCCTGCAAAGGACCTTGATCGGGTGCTGACCAACCTTGGTGCAAAGCGTCTCGCGGATATTGGCTTGGGAGATGATCAGGATCCAGATGCCTACCAGACCGGCTACAAAGAGTGGGAGCCCAAGATTTGGACAGCTCTCGGCGTGGACAACGTTGACGGCCTGCCGGATGAGCCACCCCCAATCACCAACGAGGACATCAAGCTGGCATCCAATTACCTGCGCGGTACCATTGTCGAAGGCCTCAACGACCCTAGTACCGGCGCTATATCCGCCTCCGACTCGCAGCTCACTAAGTTCCATGGCACATATATGCAGGATGATCGTGATGTGCGCGACGAGAGGAAGGCTCAGGGCTTGGAGCCGGCATACTCTTTTATGATTCGATGCCGACTTCCTGGTGGTGTCGCAACTCCCCTGCAGTGGGTTCAGATGGACGATATTAGCACAAGCCTCGGAAACGAGACAATGAAGCTCACAACGAGACAGACTTTCCAGTTCCACGGCGTTGTCAAGGGAAAGCTCAAGCCAGCGATGCAGGCCATCAACCGTTCGCTCATGACCACCATCGCCGCCTGCGGTGACGTGAACCGTAACGTCATGTGCAGCTCTCTCCCGACTCAGTCGGCATATCACAGACAAGTCTATGAGTGCTCGCAGAGGATCAGCGATCACCTCCTCCCGGCAACAACCGCGTACCACGAGATCTGGCTTACCGATGACAACGACAAGAAGACCCAGGTCGCTGGAGACGCAGTCCAGGACTTCGAGCCGCTCTATGGCCCCACCTATCTCCCCAGAAAATTCAAGATCACCATTGCCATCCCGCCGCACAACGATACCGACGTCTACGCTCACGACATTGGCCTCATTGCGATCAAGGGCAAGGACGGCAAACTGGAGGGCTTCAACGTTCTGGCCGGTGGTGGTATGGGTGCTACCCACAACAACAAGAAGACGTACCCCCAGACGGGCAGAATGATGGGCTACTGCAGCGCCGAGGATATCCACATTGCTTGCGAGAAGATTATGCTTGTGCAGCGAGACCACGGCGACCGCAAGAACCGAAAGCACGCTCGGCTCAAGTATACCATCGATGACATGGGCGTGCATGTCTTCCGGGGTAAGGTCGAAGAGATCTGGGGTAAGAAGTTTGAGCAGGAACGGCCTTTTGAGTTCAAGAGCAACATCGATACCTTTGGCTGGCAAAAGGACGAGAATGGCCTGAATCATTTCACCTTCTTCATCGAGAACGGTCGCATCGAGAACACCCCCGAATTCCAGATGAAGACTGGCCTGCGTGAAATTGCCCAGGTCCACAAGGGCGAGTTCCGTCTGACAGGCAACCAGCATCTGATCCTCAGCAACGTCAAGGACGAGGACCTGCCGGCCATCAAGGACCTCATGAAGAAGTACAAGCTGGACAATGTCCAGTTCTCCGGCCTGCGCCTGAGCTCATCCGCCTGCGTCGCCTTCCCCACCTGCGGGCTCGCCATGGCCGAGTCGGAGCGCTACCTCCCCGTCCTCATCTCCAAGCTCGAGTCCTGCTTGGAGGAGAACGGCCTGCGCCAAGACTCCATCGTCATGCGCATGACGGGCTGTCCCAACGGCTGCGCCCGCCCGTGGCTGGCCGAGGTTGCCTTTGTGGGCAAGGCCTTCGGCGCGTACAACATGTACCTGGGCGGCGGCTACCACGGTCAGCGCCTCAACAAGTTGTACCGCTCGAGTATCAAGGAGGAGGAGATTCTGTCCATCATGAAGCCCTTGCTGAAGCGATATGCCGTCGAGCGAGAGGAGGGTGAGAAGTTTGGCGATTTCTGCGTCCGGGCTGGCGTCATTACCGCTACCACGGACGGCCAGAACTTCCACGATAATGTAAGTCCCCTCTACCAATGACTCTTTCTTCTTTCTTCTTCTTAAGCCAGACGTACTGACCCATGGCGCTACAGGTTGCAGAAGAGGACGAGGAAGACGAGGAGTAGAGCATGTTGAAGTGATATTGGTGTTGGGGAAGATCATGAACTGCTTCAACTGTCTTGTCAATTGTCTTGTTTTCTTGCATAGCTGTGTGGTTTCTTGTAGTCTTTGGGCGCTTTGAATGGATTTCCCCTCTTCTTGAAAAAGGATGTTTTGTGTAGGTTGATGACCAGTTACCAAAAGAGATTTATCCGAAATACCAAAGAAGTGATAGAGAAGACATGCACGTCAACCATTTACTTATTGTCACAGGGGTATAAACTGTATTCTTCCAAGCTTCTCTCTCTCTCAAAGAAGTCCTCCTACGTCCGGGAAATCAACCAAGGCCCAACCTTGTTCTAAAGTGAACCTCATATCCCGTAACGCATATAACCATCAATGGAAAAGCCTCAAAATACACCAACCAGCATTGCCCAACCCATTATATACAGAACCCATCATCAAAAACCCGAAACAGAACCCATCATCATTAAAAAAAGAGAAGCTGCCACGCTTCTTCTACCTTCGTAACTTGCTGCTGACGCTGCTGCCCACACTGCTCATCGTGTCGCTGATCTTGCTACCCCATCCGCCGAACCAATCCGGCGCCTTGAGGCCCTTGACACTGAGGCGGACCCTGCCCTCGATGATGATGTTGACGACGTTGATGATGGCGAACGTCGTGGATCCGGCGGCGCGGAAGACGGCCAGGGCGGCGACGCTCCACAGGATGAAGCGCAAGTAGACGTTCTCGCCGATGCCTGTGTTGCTATATGCCTCGGAGACGGCCATGGCGAGGATGGCGTTGGCAACCATCCACGACACCACCATGTATGTGCGGACGCTCTTGTAGTAGTCCTCCTGCATCTGGGCCTCGCTGATGCCGGGCGTGGGCACCTGGACGCGGTCACGCAGGTTGCGCAGGGCCTCGTCGTAGCCGCTGTCGATGTCGAGCTGCTCGCTGGGCATTTCCAGCTCTACGGTCTGGCCTTTGCCCACGGCTCCTCCGAGATCCGTCTTCATCACGTTGTCACCCTTGGTTCCCCACGTGACGTCGTGGGTGTTGCAGAAGGCATACACCTGGAGAAGGCAGATGTAGCTGGGGAGCAAGAGCAGGTACTGGATCAACGAAGTGAACATGTGCCAGGGGTCGAGGTACATGAAGGACATGATAAAGTACAGGCCGTACGTAGAAGCCAGGGATACGATGAGGTTGGTGAAGACATTGTCGCCGATTGTCAGGTCCGCCTCCTCGCCGTCGCCTTGACCCGTCAACTGGAACACCACGATGTAGATGGAAGCAAACATTGTGTAAACCATGATGATGCCGTATATGATCATGCTGGCGAGGTACAGCTTCTTGGCACCTTGGGGCCGATTGCCCAGCGACAGAATGAACTGCGTGGCAATGAGGAGCGCACAGACGTAGCGCAGGATGGTGAATATGATGCTGCCGATGTTGTGCCCAAAGGGATCGACTCGCGGATCAGCCAAGCCACCGGCGACGAAGTAGAAGGTGAGGTAGAAGTTGGCGAGGGAGAAGAAGGTGAAGAAGAGCTGGATAAACTGATAGATGGACTCGACGTAGAGGAGGATCTTGCGGGCGAGGGTATGATCTGTCGCCAGCAGCTGGCGGCACTGAACAAGGGAGTATACGGCAGCAAAGAACGCTCCGTTGAGCCATCGCCTACGCTGGGAGACGAACTCTGGGACGGTGTCTAAAGGAACGTTGTTAGCAAACGTGATGGACGAACAAGCAGGAGACGAAAAGTACGAACCAGGCACGTCGGTTTCTCCGGTGCAGCCCTTTACGTATTTCAAGACCCATCTCTCACCCCTTTTGGCCACCAGCTCCCAGCAGAGGATACGGTCCTCAGCAAGATACATGTTGGCTGTGAAGACGTCTGCGTGCTGCCCGTGAAGAGTCTCCCCCTTGAAGTACTGGCTCAGGGGCCCGTGACCCGTCTCGTCGTTCTGCAGTGCGTGGTACCGGTAGGCACTGAGGGCGCCGGGTAGCACGGTAATGTATCCAAAGACGGACTCCAGCGGCTTATCGAGGATGTTGGACATCTTGTACTCGAAATTCTGAGAGGCCACCAGAGGGTTGAGGAGGTTGGACCCATACTTGCCCTTCATGGCCTTGATCTCACCGCAGGCGCCGGCGACGTTGGAGTCGGTGTCGAAGGCCTTCCACAGGTGGTAGAGCGAGTTGCCTCCCGGGCGGGTTCCGACGTCGAGAAGGATGCACACGTTGGGGTTTAGGGCCTTGCCGAAGGCGTTGAAGAACCAGCGGTGGGAGTTGAGCTTGCGCTGATTCTTCTCCTTGAGGCAGAAGATAAGCTGGCAGGGGACGATGCCCTTCTCAGCGCCCTTGAACTTGAGGTCCGAGTCCAGCGACACCTGCGTGGTGTACTCGTAGACATGAGCCTGCACGGCGCGGTTGTTGACAAAGTTCTTGGCGATACCGTGCTGGTACACACCCATGGCTGCCAGGGCATCGAGGGTACGAGGGTGAATCTTCTCACGACCGTCAGAGATGATGCAGACGACAATCTTCTGCCAGCCCGTCTCGCCCCAGGTTCGAGAGCGCGAGCGGGAGCAGAAGTGGGAGATGTTCTTCATGACGGCGTGCATGGTGCGGGTGAAGCCGATCTCGTCCTCGTTGTACATGGTAATGCAGATGAACAGCTCCGTCTCCCGCGCGGTCCGCCCGATGGACTGGCGGAGCTTGTAGCCCTTGTCGACAAAGTCGTCTGGATCGCACGTCACGGCCGTGTAGCGCATGTGGGTGAACTCGACCTCGTCCCGGCGCGGCAGGAAGCTGTAGAGGATGGTTGGGATCTTGCACTCGAGCACAAGCTCACCGTTGATGAGCTGGACTTCCTTCTTGGACACCTGAGGAGCGCGGACGCCGCGACGTTCCTGGGCGCCGTCTGGGGCCGGGCCATAGTGGTGGAACTTTTCGTCGTACTCTTCGTCTTCGTTCAGCGTCATCTCGGAGCCCGACAGGAAGGACTCTCGCTGTGAGGGGAGAGGACGCGAGTCGCTCAGGTCGCTCTCAGGACCAAAGACATCGTCGTCTCGATCGTCGAGAGGAATCGTCACCGGGGCATCCTCGGCGAAGGCCTGCTGGGGACGTGGCCCCTTGGAGAAGAGCGGTGCCGGGGGAAGTGGTCGACGAGGACTGCCGCCGTATCTGGAAGAAGGTGTGCCTGGTCGGGGGCTGCCGTTCAGATCTGAGGGTTCGTATGAGAGATTGGTGGCAGGAGGCCGTGTGTAGTCGGAGACTCTGGACGACGGTGTCCACGGCCTATATGGAGAACCGTTGTCGCGGCCTTCAAAGGGCACGTAGGAAGAGTCAGGAGGGGGCATGTTGGGCACATCGTCGAAGTAGGAGTTGGTTCGAGAGTGCGAGGACATGACGCTGGGCTGGTACGATCGTTGGGTTCGCGCGCTAGGAATTGCAGTGTGAGCAGGTGAGTCTTTCTCATTGATAAGTTGTTTCCTGGATCCGGCTGGCTTGTTGTCTTGCGATTGTGACGGTGATGAGGACGAGACTGCGAGGGAACAGCTGCTGCTCTGGCGAAGCTTGAGCCGCTCGCTGGGACCCTCTGGGATGGTGGGTAGGCTGTGGGCCAGCTCGGCCATGGCAATGTGTTTGGGTTTGTTTCTCTTCTGTAGCTTTACAGACTTTGGTCGAGCAAGCGGTTTCGTATGGAGTGAGTTTCTGGGAGGCGAAGCGACTGGCAACGCTTGACGCGGGTTGCTGGCAAACTGCAGCCGGCTTTCTTTCTCTTGAGTCTTGACACTATCAAGCGGGTGTGAAGCCGGCGTCTTCCTGCTGAAGTTGACGGCGAGGGGAGAAGGAATGGCAACGGGGGGCAGCTGGATGGGCTCCTCGCTGCGCACGGGTGAAGCTTCACGGGGGCTTGTCAACATGGAGGTCGCGAGTACATACGATCTAGCATCATAGGATTCTTCCACCGACGTCAGGAGGCGCACGGCGGAACCGCCATGACCAGTGGGTGTGTCGTGGTCGTCGTCGCCGTAATTGGGGAGCGAGTAGTCGGGCGGCCGCAAGGGGCTGCCTGGGCGATCCATTGCGCAAGGCCCAGAGATAGAGCAGGGCAGGAGGACGTAAAGGCCTGGATCACGAGAGTCTGCGTGTCAGATCCGCGAGAGGGTTTGTTGAATGGCTGGTTAGAGCTGCGCGCGTGTTGGAGAGGGTAGGAAGAGCCTGTCGCAACGATGTCTTGTATAGGGCGGGCTTTTGGGGGTATCTCTTGCTGGCAAATCAACTAAACGCTTGAATATCTCTCGAGGTTTGAGTAAAAGACGGGAAAGTTGGTCTAGCAGCGGGACATGACCGGACAAATTGGCATCAGGGGAGTTAAAGTGACAGGTAGCGGGGCGCAGTCGTGAGGGAGGGAGGGATCGCGAACAAAACAAAGCGTACGCCAGCGATGGTTGGCCCGGCAACCACAGCACCCATGCGTGCCATTGCATTGCAACTCTTCCGCGCAAGCCGGGCGCTACGAGGACGGAGTCGCGGCATTGAGGTATGTTTGGATTGGAATTCCACCGTCATTATGGGTAAGCATTCGTCCGTCCATGAAACCAAACCGGGGGTGGGATGGCAACCAGGCGAGCGTTGTGAAGCTACATGAACAGACTTTGCCGCGCACAGCAAGCAGCCTGATTTGCCATTGTCTTACTGCCGGCGAGCCTGCCCAAAGTCTTTTAGTGGCATAGTTTTCTTCTTCTTCTTTTTCTCCAATCTTGGCATTCTTTCTGCCCGGCCCTGGCGAGAAGCTTCCATCCATTCGTCCTAGCCTCCCACCTGGACATGCCTCTGTAGCATCCCGGTCCCTGCCCTGCGTGTGCAAATACCCAGGCCGGCTACCCTGGACCTTCCATCTACCGAACGTCGGTCCGAGGACTAGGCCGCCAAGCCTGTTCGAATGACGGCACCAAACTCTATCTGCACCTGAAAGTTGGCTAAAGAGCTAGACTATGGAGATCAATGATGAATCGCATCGGCCCGTTGTCTATTTCCCCGCAGATGGGGTAGCTGTCGGTCAACCACCGGCCTCGACCGGACGAGTATAAAATGATGGCCTCGTCGATGAATGTGTGGGTGAAGTTCAAGATAGACCATCGTGTCGTAGTCACCGGTGAATGATAACGCTGTCTTGAACGCCTATGATTGGCGAAATGAGCAACAAAATCATACTCCTGGCCCTGGCCATATATAATACTTGCCTTGCCCAGGACAGCTCGTCCATATCCAACACAGACTCTGCCACACTGGCCACAGCTTCTTCCGCCACAGCTGCCTTCACTGCCACTGCTTCCGCCGCCCGCACATCCTCCACGCCTGAAGTCCCCACGGGAACCCCCGTTGCGGCCGACTATGGAGGCAGATACCGACCCCAGGTGCACTTCTCTGTGCCCAGGTACTTCATGAACGACCCCAATGGCATGTTCCTCGACGACAACGGCACCTGGCACCTCTACTACCAGTACAACCCCACGGCGGCCGTCGCGGGAAACCAGCATTGGGGCCACGCTACGTCCACGGACCTGTATCACTGGGTCAACCAGCCCATTGCCCTCTTCCCGCCGGCAGACGACACCTTTGTGTTTTCCGGCAGTGCCGTTGTCGACGTGAACAACACGTCGGGATTCTTCCCGAACCAGACAAACGGAGTGGTCGCCATCTACGTGAGTAGCCGAACAGACGCACTGGCTGAAACAGGTGTACTGACTGGTCACCATCTAGACGCTGGCGCAGTACCCGGATGGAAATCCGGGGCCCCAGACACAAGCCATTGCCTACTCATTTGACAATGGCTACACCTTCATCCCCTACGAAGGCAACCCGGTGATTCCCAGCGAGTCTAGCCAGTTCCGCGACCCCAAGGTCATCTGGTACGAGGACCACTGGGTCATGGTGATTGCCTACGCGCAGGACTTCGCCATTGGCATCTTCACCTCGCCCAACCTCATCGACTGGACCCCCCAGAGCAACTTCTCGCACCACGGCCTGCTGGGTCTGCAGTACGAGTGCCCCAACCTGGTCCGCATGCCGCACGTGGACCAGAACGGCGACCGCCAGGACGACGTCTGGCTCATGTACATCAGCATCAACCCGGGCGCGCCCCTAGGAGGCTCCATCGGCGAGTACTTCCCCGGCACCTTCAACGGAACTCATTTCGAGGCCTTCGATGCGGCCGCGCGGATCGCGGATTTCGGCAAGGACAACTACGCAGGGCAGTTCTTCTACGGCGTCCCTGACGATGAGTATCCCGTCTTCATGGCGTGGGCGTCCAACTGGCAGTATACCCAGGTTGTGCCCACGGCAGAAGAGGGCTGGAGGAGCGCCATGAGTCTGCCTCGGCGCACGTATTTAACAGAGGTCGAGAGATTGGGGTGGAAGCTGGTCTCGGAACCGTACGATCTGGAACCCGTCCTGGGCGAGACGATCGCCTCCAACGACAGCCTGGCCAACAGCACACTGGCCATCGACTACTCGGAAGTTGCCTCCAACGCCCTGTACTGGGAGGTCAACGTGACGGGGATCCCCGACAGCGGCGTCCCCGCAACGGCAACCCTCAACTTCACCTTCCTGTCCCCGCAGACGGGCGAGTCCGTGACGAGTGGCTACTACTTTGGTGGCGACACGCCCTTCTTCGTCGACCGGAGCGGGGCCAGGGGCTTCAGCAACGTCTTCTTCACCGACAAGTTCTCGACCAACTCGCTCCGGGACGGATCGACCTGGTCCGTCAGTGGCGTCATCGACCGGTCCATCTTGGAGGTCTTTGTGGATGGGGGCGTGGAGAGCGCCACGAACGTCTTCTTCACGACGCAGCCACTTACCCTGATGGTGCTGTCGACGGCGGACTTCCCCGGGGACATGGCGGCGAGCGTGAGGGTGGTTGCGCTGGAGAGTGCGTGGGCGGAGATGGAGGACGAGGACGGCATTGTGTACGGCAACGTGACGGATACGGGATCGATGAGGGTGAGGGATATGTTTGGGCATGTGTAAAAAGGCTTTTTCTTGGGGTGAATCTTGGCGAGTCTGGAAGGACCTACTTTGAAGCCACGATAACATGAATGTTTGTGACATATGATCCATGGCCCGAAATTCAACAGAACTGTGACGAAAGAGGCCGTACAGGCAAGGTCATGAGCACCACGACGCTTCTCAGAGCTGAAAACAGGTCTTGTATTTTCTATACACCACCTCTCACATGTCTTTCCATCAAAATAGTCTCTGTTAGGGCGCCGAAGACCAATGCTGCCAATTCTGAACGCAAAGACTTAACAACATCCTTCATCCGCTCGCGGGGGACGAGACTGGGCCATTTGCTAGGAGGAATAGTGCCCCCTGAAACCGCCAATGCCATTGATGTAGCAGCCCTGGACGTTCCTCTTGCCCGAGTAGGGCTTTGGGATGATAAACTTGTCCTTGACGCCGCCCTCGTGGCTGATCTTGTCGTCGTCGACGATGACGGTCTTGCGCTGGACGAACCAGGCCGGGGGCGGCAGCTGCTCCTGGCGGTAGTTGCGGTGGTTGTTGTGCGTCTTGCAGTCGAAGAGGTACAGCTCGCGCTTCCAGGCGGCGGCGTGCTCCTTCTGCAGGTCGAGGGCGGCCTGGACGGGGTGCCACTGGTGGCACTCGGAGTCGCGCATGTGGAAGTTGACCTCGGCGTCGCCCCAGCCCTCGATGTTGAAGTACTTGAAGCTCCAGGCCGTGAGCTTGCAGTGCTTGTTGATGCTCTTGCGCCAAGCCTCCCCGTTGATGCCCATCCACGCGCCCCCGACGTCGAACTTGTTGCCGTGCCACGTCCGGCACCGTATCCACATCCAGTTGCGCGCGTAGTACTCGCTGCGGTTGAGCGGCGTCCCGTCGAACCAGCTGCGAACCCGGTCGTACGCCCCGAGGTTGTGGTACATGGCCCGGAGGGACGCGAGCTTGGCCTTCTTGGCCTTGGTCTCCTTGTCCATCTGCTGGCTGATCTGGGCGGCAGCCTGCTTGGTGTCGCTTTTCTCCTCGGGTCCATACTGGTCCTTGTCCATCGTATGCAGTATATCATCCAGCCCAAGCCGTTGAGCAGCTTCTTCAAACGTGTCGAAATTAGCATCAGGCTCAACGGCCTGCCGTTTACAGAGATAAAACCCCCCGGGTCTGGAAAACTTGTAACGCTCCTCCAGTACGTTGCCCCTCTTCCCTAGCCCAAGCCAGTCTCGCTTGAAGACCCCAAGGGTGCCTTCGTCCCCGGATGGTGTCTCGGCCTCAATGGTCGGGTTGTATTCTGGCGCGACGTCGGCTTTGAGCGCGTCCTTGGTCCGTACGTGAGTGTATCCCATCTGGTCGCTAACGTAGCCGGGCATGAACAGCTCGAGCCACATAGAACCTGGCTGGAACATCTCGTACAGTCTGTACCCGTCGGGGGATGATTCCTCTGGGTAACTGAGGTTGCCGACTACTCTGCCGTTTGCTGTGATGAAGGTATCCTCTTTCGTGACAGCTACCTCCTCACATTCTCCACGCTTCAGCCACCTATCCAACTGGGCTTCGTTGAAAGGAATACGCCGGCGAGTCAGGTCGTCTAGATCAGAGTCCTGGTTCTGCGCTTGACCAAGGACGCCAGTCCCGGCGAGACACATTGCCAAGAAGCCAAGGGGCTTCATTCTGCAGCGGCGATAGACAAGTGTAGTGTATATCAGATCCCTGGCATAGACCAAGCCGACGATTGCGTCGTGGAGGCTTCCTTGGTGGTGGCGTGTGTCTAGGTCGAAGACGAAGCGATTGGATGGTACGTGAGAAAGAAGAATATGTTATGCCACTCAAACCACGCTTGGTCAATGAGAAAACCTTCCTGAGAGATCTCACATGTTTGGCTGCGGCGTGAACTTTGCTGTTCTAGGAGGTGGCGGAACCATATATTGCGGCACGGTCCGTTGCCTCATGATAGACTTTTCCAGCCAAGGGTGGCTGGACCTTGGGTATTTGTTATTAAATGACATATTTCGTGATTCACTCAAAAGAACCAACTGCCATTGCAAGCAAAAGCGTTCTCAAGATTCCCATGAGCTGGAGTGTGTATATTGTCAGGGTCCTGTATAGAAGCCATATGATACTGTTCTTTCGGACATAGACACATATCGACGTATCTTTGAGGGAAAAGGGGAACAGAGGCACATTGAAATTAACGCCCAGATATTTCCAAGACGGAGGATTCCGCGTTCAAGCACTGATCCTCATTAAAAGGCTACTGGCTCATGCCGCGAATCTAGATAAGATTAGGATGCAAGAGAGCTCATCATATATCAAAAGATCCCAGACTAATCCATTCCATTACCTCTCACACTTTAACGGACTCTGCACACCAAAGAAGAAGTCTTTGGAATAAGGCATTCCTCAAGTTTATAGAGAATGTGGCTGTAATAAATCTTAATAGGGGACCGTATAAACCACGCCCCTGACTGCCCGGCCACACGCCACATACCTTCAGCAGCATAGATTCGTACAAATCGAAGACATCAAGGTAACGAAACAGCCCTCGGAACCCTTCCGAAGGTCTTCAAGCTCGATCAAGCTGCCATACGGTCAATGCTGGGCCTGGACCACATAACGGGACGCAACGGGTGCTTCCTATTCGGCAACGCCGCCACTGCCACGGCAGTAATTCGAGCAAAAACATCCCAAACAGCAGCAAACAGGACCAAGCCTCATTGTAACATGTCACGTCACGAGGACCTCTAGTCCAAAGTCTCCGCAGCTTGAAGATGGATTGAGTTTAGGATCGGCACGGGGGTCATTAGGAGGGGAAAGCGGCGCTGGAGAACACGGGGAATCCGGAGAGGTCTCGTGCACTCAGATGGGAGGATCGCCGCCGAGCCGTCTATAAGAGGACCGCGTTGTTCTCCCTCTTTCCGTTAACTCTTCTGACTCATCTTCTACCAGGCCTTCAGCCACTTCACTCGTCGCGTCCTTCCCCCCTTCACTAACCAATTTCCTCCTCAAATCCATCATCATGGAGGCTCCCTCATCGGACTGGGACCAAGCACTGATCTTCCCCCCAAAGCCCACTGTGGAACAGATCCGGCAATTTGGCAATGAAGCCGTAGAGTTTGCCCTGCAGAACGGCCTCGAGGCCTACCAGGAGGACTTTCGAAAGGCCAGCTGCCTGAACCTGATCAACGTCGACCGGGATGACATTGAAGGACTCACACAGGACGAGAAAGCTGTGCTTGCGTTTGAGGATACGCATCGGTGGAGTTCGTCTCCCACCACGCTGTATATGCTGTGCGCTCTCTGTGCCGGATGCGCAGTCGTCCAAGGCATGGACCAGACGGTCATCAACGGAGCCCAGGTACGGGATACGCCTATCTTGGTGAAGGTTCACACATGTCCTAACTAAACTCCAGAGCTTCTACTTTGCCGAGTTCGGAATCACGAACAAGCTTATGCAGGGGTTCCTCAACGGCGCTCCCTACGTCTCTGCTTCGCTCTTAGGATGCTGGCTCAACGCGCCCCTTAACAAGCTCTTTGGTCGCCGAGGCACAATCTGGTTCTCTTGTCTGCTGGCCATCATCACCGCTCTGTGGCAAGCCGCCGCCAACTCCTGGGCCAACTTCCTCATTGCTCGCCTAGTTCTCGGCCTCGCCGTCGGAGCCAAATCGAGCACGACGCCCGTCTACGCCGCGGAATGCGCCCCCAAGCGCACCCGCGGGGCCTTGACAATGATGTGGCAGATGTGGACGGCCTTCGGCATCATGCTTGGCTTCGTCGTATCCCTCGTCTTCCAGGACGCCGGCTTCATGGGGCCCAACACTCAGTGGCGGTGGATGCTGGGTGTCACCGCGGTGCCGCCCACCATCGTCGCTGCCCTTGTCTACACGATGCCCGAGAGCCCGCGCTGGTACATGGACAGAGGCGACTATCTTCGTGCTTTCCAGTCCATGCGGCGACTGCGCATGTCATCAATTCAAGCAGCCCGCGATCTCTACCACGCGTACTCGCTGATCGAGACGGACAAGCCAGTCGCGGGGGCGAGTCGCAGCGGAGGCCTTCTGCAGCAGATCAGGCAGAGGCGTGTATGGCGAGCGGCACAATCAGCGTGGTTCTTGATGTTTATGCAGCAGTTCTGTGGTGGTAAGAAGCATTCCCCAACAGCAAAAGGAAATAGACACGAGATACTGACGTTCTATAGTCAACATCATTGCCTACTACAGCACCAGTATCTTCACCGAAGCCGGATATAGCAGGGAAACAGCCCTTGCCATCTCACTGGGCACCGGTGCTTGCAACTTCCTTGGAGCCATACCCGCCATCTTCAGTATCGATAGGTTTGGACGCCGCAAACTACTCCTGTGTACCTTCCCCTTGATGGCCATCTTCCTCCTCCTGACCGGCGGAAGCTTTTCGCTTGAGGGCGAGACGAAGCTGAAGGTGGTTGCTACCGCACTGTACCTGTTCATGCTCATCTACTCGCCGGGTATGGGACCAGTGCCCTTCACCTACAGCGCCGAGGCCTTTCCGCTACACGTCCGCGCCGTTGGAATGTCGTCGGCGACGGCCATCACGTGGATGTTCAACTTCATCATCAGCTTCACATGGCCCAAGATGATGCAGACCATGACACCGGCGGGCGGCTTCTACTTCTACGCCGCGTGGAACATCTTCGGCTTCATCTTCACCTTCTTCCTGCTGCCCGAAACCAAGAACCGCACGCTGGAGGAACTGGATAGCGTCTTTGCCATCAAGAACCGCGACCACGCCCGCTGGCACGCCGAGTATTTGCGCTGCCGCGTCCGGAAGCTTTTAGGCCTGGAGGTTCCAGCCATAGAGCCCGTGGAGTTACACCTCGAGAAGGTGCCCTTGCCAGCCTCGCCACCCCTGTCAGCTTGAATGAATGGCTATGGTTGTGATGGTTGACGTTGCTGTCCTTGTAAATTAGATGTTGCATTTGAAAGACATAGCGCGGATCGGAGTCGACGGGTGCTTAGAGTGGATAGGCGCAAGGGTCCAGGCGACAAGCAGACGAGGCAAGCAAAAAGGCCTAGAGGTTCAGGGGAGTAAAAGGAGTAGTCGAACTTGCTTTTAGTAAGAATAGTTTTCATCTTCAGTCTTCTGACTAGTCCTGCTTGCACCACAACCTCTGGTACTCCGAAGGGAATATCGCGAATAAAGCTAAGTTTGTTGAATCGACCAAAGATGAAACACGTTTTTATTCACTGCTGTTGAGCAAATATTTTGCTTCAATAGCTAGTATTGATTTTTTGCTATTTAAAATCAATGAATAACCTGATCTACCCCAAGTCTAAATCCAGAGAATGGTAAGCCCCCCCTCTCCCTCCATATCGCCTGCGTCTATGCCCATGAACATTTGCCCGTCTGCACCGTTCCAGTACCACAGTGCAGTCCGTGTTGGGAATCCTTCTTAAGAAGTAGGAATGCCGCAGCGTCTGGCACAGCCCTCCATCTGCTCAGCAAAGGCAGCAGGAATAATTTCCCTCAGGTGGTTGATGCGGCTGGCATCAAGCAGCTCCG
Source organism: Stachybotrys chlorohalonatus IBT 40285 (assembly GCA_000732775.1). NCBI lineage: Eukaryota > Fungi > Ascomycota > Sordariomycetes > Hypocreales > Stachybotryaceae > Stachybotrys > Stachybotrys chlorohalonatus. The sequence continues at coordinate 87,019 of KL660780.1, forward strand.
TGTTACCTCCCGCCGCAGCAATGATGACCTCGTCGGGCATGGCAGAAAAGAAGTTGCGTGCAATCTGCGTCCTGCCCGGGTCGAGGTTATCAAAGGCAGCGGCAAAGACAGCAGGCTCGCAAGTCGGGTTGAACTGGAAGTGAACCTGGCCCTGGGGGAAGAGCATGCCGCGGAAGTTGGTCAGGGTGGCGTTGACCTGGCGGATGGGACCCGTGGGATCTACGCCGTTAACGTTGCCGGCAGAGTTGGGGTTCTCCTCGAGAATCAGGCCGCCGACGAGGCTGCCTTGGACGACGGTGAGGAACTCGTTGGCCCGCGGGTGCAGGTGCGGCGTGTTGAGGCCGCAGGGGTTGACCCAGCCAATGGCCATGCCCACGTTGGTGCCCACGAGGGCCGGGAACTGGTCCACGCCCGAAAGGTTGATGGTGCCGCCGGTGGGCGCCTCGACCGAGTTGTTGCGGAACTGGAACGTCGCGTTGCTGGCGTCGGGCACGTTCGGGAACAGGATGGCCTGCCGCTCCGACTCGGACGGCGCCACGTAGAGGGCCTCTCGGAGGGCCGACGCCTGCGCGGGACTCAGGGTTGGGAAGATGGTACCCGAGATGGTTGTGTGCGAGGCCTGGCGGACTTGGAGAGGGGTGGCGGACACGGCAAGGGCCATTGCGGCGAGGGTTGAAACGAAGTTGTAGGTAACCATTTTGGCAAACTGAGTCACCAAAGACTTTGGTCAAGGCTGGAAGCTTTTAGGTTGATGTTGAAGTTGTAGATGAAGTTGAAGATGAAGCACAAGCTGCTTTGCTGAGTCTGGTGAGGAAGGGGTTTGTTTTCTGGTAGCGACGAACTATTGTCTTTATACTTAAGCTTTGAGGCCGGTGAAGCTCGTCATCTTGATCCCAGGACCGAGCTGACAATGGGTTCTTCCGCCGTTCTATCCGCGACCCATGTAAACCGCAGCCATGAAGTCTAAGAGAAGACTCTCGTGATCTTCTCACCATCAAGCTGCCCAATCCGCTCTCACAGTGCAAGTCAACCGCGGCGATAGTGCTTATCCTGCGGGCTACCCGATTCGTTCATGTGAAGTGATCTACACATATTGGAGGGAGTGTCCTCGGCAGCCATCTAAGGCGAGGTCGCTGTCATTGCTTTGCTCTAGTTCAGCCTGCAATGTGTTTTGGCAGGCTGGGCGGTATCGTAGAGCCAAAAACCGAAACAGCGAGCACGGCACCATATGACGAGCACGCCGAGTTTCCATCCAGGTTTAGGGTTCAAGGCGCGTTCGAGGAAGAACAAGTCCGAAATAGCAGCGCCGTTGACAGACCGTTACATCCCGCAGGTGCATGCATACGGTCAATCCTGAACCTATCCTTCACCGCATGTCGTCGACAGAACTGCAACACGCGGAAATAAAGTCGCCCAAATTGCCGCATCCATCAACAGGAACGGTAGCTTGCTGCAATGGTCAGCGTCCAGGGGGTTGGTCTCCCCTTTTGGGACGCCTGATGACTATGTAGACCGGATGTAATCGGCATTCGGAATGTAACATGACGACGATGACCGTCCCGTCAACCCTGCAGAATCGGTGGCTACTTCGCGGAGACTGCGGATATCGTGAGGGCCTTTTTCATAATTTCAGTCGTCCCTGTATAAGTCGTTATTTCCGAAGCCGCGAAATCGGTTACACGGCATCTCCCGGACCGTCAGGCTTCTGCACAGTTTCTGCTGAAGCTTGGCATCTAGGATTGAACCCACTGCCCTGAGGCCTCACAATATTGTATATCTTGATTTATAAACGACAATATCCACACTACTGATATGTATTGCTTCACTCCAAGATGCTATCTCCGTCACCGCATCCTCAAAACTAACCCAATGTGTACGGAAGTTTTAGGCAAAATGAAAAGTCGGACTAGGCGGCCTGGTATGGAGATGGTTTCAAGACATGTCATGGTTTGTATAGACCGATCCTAGATAACAGCAATCAAATATCAATATAGAGATGGTACACATATAATTGGCAACGGCAGAGTCGGGTTTAACTATTGAAAGTTAATCCAGGTATTTTCGCTGACCGTAGAATAGCTAGATTGTTGCCTTAAGTTACTGCAACGAAGCTCTCAGCAAGAAACAGAGGAAGAACATTCTGCATTTGGAAATGGCCAGGCGGATAACACGGCAAAACGGAAAGTATCGTCCTCTACCGTAGCCAGCTGATTATGGATCCATATTGCCTTTTGTATGAACAGTTGGGCCTAGAAGAATGTCGAAATGAGCTATTGGTCTGGACTAAATGCAGTACAGTACCGGTATGATCTCACATGGGTTGCGAAAGTGTGACTAGTCCACTGCTGGAAACCTTTGCATCCGAGTATCTTGGAGTGAGGGTAATTTAGAGCCCGAGAAAGAAGAGGTATGCAGGGCAACAGCCGTAGATCCTGAAGTATATCGGATATTTGGTTGAGAATCGGCATGCACGAGACGCAAGCAGCCACTTAGTGATAGGATTTTGTCTGGCTGGTTGATATAAAGACTCATGGGTATCTGATAGTGCTGTCCAGCAAATCTACCGACTGGTAGCTGTTTGAATGTTCTGATTGAGCAGCGACGCCGCAATAATAATTTCAAACGGGCACCAAGCATCCGTCAGACGGTTCAAATCAATAAAAGAACGTAGTCTCCGGTCCCTCCTAAATATACTAGAGAACAAAGACGTGGAGTTGGAAACCAATGTCGGTCTCTCTTTGACCTATAGTTGGCTGTTTTTCTTCTTTTTCTAGGAGTACCATCGGTTCTCTTCTTTGAGCCTGTCCTGTTGCTTCGTTTCCCCTGAGTTGTGCATGGTTGAGTTTCTTGCTGCAAGAAATTGCTTCTTTTAAATTTCCTCTGACAATGGGGTGCTGACGAGAGTCTTAGTCCGCTGTTCATACGAGACCACACACTGCTCTAAGGTTACGAAAATATTTGCATAGAAGCCAAAGCACCCCAACACGAGAATATCATTGGATTTAATAATATCATCACATGCTTCAGGAGTCCGAGCTAGTCGAGGTGCTGCCTTCAGTTTGGGAAATCAACAGAGTCTCTTCATTAAAGGGTGAGATTGTGTCCAGATTTTCGTAGGGTCTCTGTGTCTGAGAATACGGGTCCAACGGCTGCAGTCACTGGCTCAGATGTTGGGCCGGCGCTGGCGAACTTTTAGCCTCCGGTCTATCCTTGCATCTGTCGCCATTTGGACGATGATATCGAGGGCACCCGCGTGCTTGATATTCAACCAGGCATGGGTGGTAATTGCTTAGTAGTCGATCTGATGCAGATATCCCTCAAGGATGCAGACTCAGTGTCTTAAAAAGCTCTGTCCCACTGCTAGGGACTGGTACAAAGTGCCCTGCTAGAGGTCTCGACTTTGAACCGAAGGAAGCCACAAGCTAGAGGCGCACGAGGCCATTGTGAAGGGTGCTCACTACAACCTTAGCGACAGTAGACTGCTCCTGCGGCCATGATTGTCGCACGTTTGGGTAGTCCAGAAGGCTTGGAACGGCCCAAGAAGATCGACAGCAGAGGGGAGGATATCGGTGCTGCGTGGTGACGAGGAAGTGTATTCATCTTGATCTCGTGACATCGGGCGGTGGAAAGAGTAGAGCCTGGATCTCACCGATGATTGTGAGAATGCTTGTCTTTTGCCCCATGTTCTATTTATAGACACGCCACGAGCACAGCCACAACACCAGGTGGTGTGCAGGCAGACCCCACCTACACCCCCTGAGCTGTCAAAGACTGGCGGCTGCAGGGTACCTAAGGCGATCTGCGTGTTCAGGCTGGGCTACCACCTGATAAACCCGTTGTTGAATCTGTGTGAATGCAGCCCGAATCACTGATCAGAAATAAGCTGCTATTCTGGGCGAGGTAAACCAGACATTGGATGAGACGAATAGAGAGCATTTCAGCGCATCTCATCTCAATGTTCATGCAAAAAAAAAAAAGGACAAGCCAAGCCCGGCGACGGTGGTTTCGGCAGACCAGCGCCGGCTTTTACAGGGCCTCGTCATCACGAGGGGGCGCTGTCTCAGGACCGCCTCACTGCCACAACCGCCGATCTAGCTGACACCGCTGCGTAAACGAGCCCCAGAAATGCCTTCATCTCCTTTCATTCCACTCCCAGCGCCTCGCTCGTCGAGTTTCATTCTTTTTCTCCATCAACACTGACTGATTGGCCTGCTTTGGCACATCTTCCGCTTGCTTACCAACACGTTCGCTTCATCAACCTTTTCGCTTTGTGTTGACCGCAGCCATGGCCCCGGCCGTCTGGGACTTTACCGACCACCATGTCGACTATGCGCACCTGGCTCGCCGCAGCCTCGAAAACCCGAACCATACCCAGCGAGTCACTCTCGGTGTCATCGGTGCCTACGCCGTCATCATCGCCATCCTCTGGAACGTGCCGTACCTGCGCATGATCCTTTGGCCCTTCAAGGTTGGTTGCTTCTACTCTTGTTTCTCGTTGTCGCATCGCGCTGACCGTGTCGCCCAGATGCTCGTCATCGCCTTCCACGAGTTCGGCCACGCCATCACCGCCGTCCTCACCGGCGGCCGCGTCAAGTCCATCAGCCTGGACCCCCGTGAGGGCGGCGTCACCCACATGGCCGGCGGCATCAGCGCCCTCACCCTACCCGCCGGCTACCTGGGCTCCTCCATCATCGGCGCCCTCCTCACCTTTTGCGGCTTCAACATCGTCGCCAGCAAGATCGCCAGCATGGTCCTCGGCGTCTGCTTCCTCCTGACCCTGTGGTGGGGCAAGCGAGACTGGCTCACCGTCCTGACCATCCTGCTCGCCGTCGGCCTGCTCGTCGCCTCGTGGTTCATCGAGCACGCCGAGGCACTGCGCTTCATCGTGCTCTTCATCGGCGTCATGTCCTCGCTGTATAGCGTTTGGGATATCTGCGACGACCTGATTCTTCGAAAAGTAAACGAGTCCGACGCCAGCGTCTTCGCCAAGCGCTACGGCGGCTCCTCGCAGTGCTGGGGTGTCATTTGGTCCATCATTTCTATACTCATCATGGCCGTAGGAATTGTTGCCGGTTTGGCTGCTTTCCCGCAGTCGTTTGAACAGCAAGAGCGGGATTCTCAGGCATTTCTGCCCACCTAAGTTGCAGTTTCGATGATTTACAGTTGGTGGCAGTTCTTCTTCAAAAGAACACTTTGGCGAAAGAATTAGAAGGCATTTATCCAGGAAGGCGGAAATGCCGTCACCTGGGCTCATGCGGACTAACTTTCTCTCTCACTCTCATTTTGCATTGGTACAAGGAACGGAGCGGACAGTGATACCCAACTAGGATGGCTACATGTAGTCTTGGACAATCTAATTGAATCTTTCATCTGCAATTTTCTTTCTTCGCCCACGACTCGGTGAGTACTGAGCTATACCAGAAGAGATGTCGTGGCATATCCACCTCCTTTTCCATCGAGTATCTAGCATGAAACATATTTCGCCCCTACGACGAGCTTTCAACACTTTATTGGGCAAAACGGGTCTTGCATGATGCTTCCAAATGTACGACCTTGAATAGTAATGAGCGGCCTGAAGCTCACCGACAGCGGATTGTATTGCCCTTGCCATAGGTGGATTTGTGAAGTGGTGAGCCCTCTGCAGAAGACAAAACGTGCCATGAAGTGAGTTCACTGCATCATAGTTGTGAGAGAACGGCCAGCGTTGTATTGACAGCCGTGATCAGCAGCATCATAGTAAATGAAGCAAAAGACCATAATCAAACAATTAGCAGCAGAACCGTCAAGTTACTAATGCACCAGGCATAAAGTAATCGATTATTCACATACCTTCACAATGGAGTCCATCAAGGAGCATTCACTTCCTAGTCAAGAATATCTACTGTGTACATAATCCGGCTCGTAGTCGTGGGGGTTCAAGGAAGCGGAGACCAATAAGCCAGACCCATGCCCATAATCCCGGAAATCAGATGCGCCTCGCGCAAACTTGCCTGTTCTTCAACCTGGATTATTCAGAAGGTAATGTGAGTCCAGGCAACTTTGTGCGAAGCCATGCCAGATCCGAACGAATGTAAGCAGCCGAGGCTCGGCGAGTCTCCCCTTCCCAGATGACATTATGCCGTCTGCCAATCAAATCGCCCAACCAACCTAGATAGGTAAGCTCGAAGATGGGCAAGGCGATGGTGATGGTCTATCGCGGCCCATAGGTAACGTGCGTGGCTAGTGTCTACTGCATTTAACCTCATATACCTAACTCAAAGATGCTGGTTGTCTTACATTAAAGCTGGGCTCGGCGAAGCGGATGGGACGGGCTCTAACTGAAAGAAATCAATGATTTAATAACTTGTAATCTCGTGAGTGACATCTTGGTTTTCAAATGTATATAAGAGAGGTAAAGCTCCTGCATTGAGGTCTGCAAATCGACCACCAGCAACATCTTCATTCTTAAGCACCTCCAATCAGTTAGCCAAAGCCAACCATGCGCTTCTCAGCACTCCTCGCAGCCACCGTCTCGGCAGCTTCGGCCGTCTTGATCCCATGGGACTCATGGGAACACGGCCGTGTCGCCCTGCGAGACGTTAGCATACACTTCCGCTACGCAGGCTCCGGCCCGCCGCTGCTCCTCGTCCACGGCAACCCCCAGCACAGCCTGACATGGCAGCATATCGGTCCCATCCTCGCTCAGAACTACACCGTCATTGCCCCGGATAATCGTGGCGCTGGGGACTCGAGTGTTCCTCCTGACGGCGATTACACAGCCTCGACCACGGCCGACGATTTGTACGGCGTCCTGGACTTCCTCAACATCACCTCGGCTTACGTGTTTTCTCACGACAAGGGGGTTGGCTTTGCGTTGGCCCTGGCTGCCAAGTATCCCTCAATGGTCAAGATGATTGGACTTGCCGAGTACCTCATCCCCGGCGTTGGCTACGAGATGGGCGCCACCCCAGCCCCGTACTGGGACCTCTACCAGAACTGGCAGCTTGCTTTCTTCCAAGTGACCGACCTAGCTGAATTCTTAATGAGAGGCAAGGAGAGGGAGTTTCTCTTATGGTACTTCTATCACGGTAGCTACAGCGGCCCGGAGGCGTTTAGCGAAGACACGGTGAACCGCTACACGACCAGCATATCCAAGCCGGGGTTCCTGAGAAGCATGCTTGGGCCATTCTCTGCCACCACAGTTGGCGCTGATGCAACCTTCTTCAATGACACGCTGCTTCAGAGCCCCTTGCAGATGCCCGCGTTGGCTTTGGGTGGCGAGGCAAGCTCGGGCTTGATGCAGATACTAGAGAGCAGTTTTTCCCCGGTTGCCGCCGATCTAGAGGTAGATATCGTGCCAAAGGCTGGCCACTGGATTGGTAAGAAGCCAACCGTGCCTTTAAAATGATTGTCTGCTGACGCTGTGTAGCTGATGAGAACCCTGTGTGGGTCGCTAACCGCGTTCTCCGGTTTCTAGCCAGAGACAACTCTACCCTCCCCGCCCTCGATCTCTCGTCATTGAAGGATAGAGCTACGCTGACGGTTGGGTCTTTTGGTACGTATCGGAATCTAGAGATTGGACTGCCTTACTGGAGCTTCTGAGGGAAGTTTACAGAGCGGCAGATAGGAGGACTTGGACCTTATGTAAATAGAACACTTTCTTCTGCAACTGATCTACAATCTAAGTAAATAGGCGGGCATTTTCTTTCTGTAGGAAGCATTATTCAGCACCGCTAGACAAAGAGACATGATGCGCTTTGCAGAACCCTCGAGGCGGAGCCAAACTCGTATTTTGTTATTGTGTCTCGATTATGTTAGGAATTCGCTCAAAACATCGCAAATATCAATATCCTTTTATGTAGCCCATATTTATATCTGGATATCTCCCGATTAACCACATGAAATATTTCGTCCTACTTGGACTCGTAGCCAGAGACAAGACATGATGAAACCATTGGAGCAAAAGGTTCGTCAAACAGACTTGTATAATTTTACTGTTGTCGTACTAATAAGAGATTGGAATATCTTATACTCGATACTGGGTATTTCGTGTTAGTTTTCTCGAAAACCCCAAATAACGTCATCAGCATCCTTGTCTACCACTCGAGGCGAAGATGTCCTGGGTCACCATCACGCTGATTACATTCTCATGGCATCCAGTTAGTTTCTTTCAATCTGCTCTGTTCATTACTGGCTTTTAGTTCACAGTCGAAACGGTCAGCAGCATCATCGTCAACTGCAGAAATCAACTTCACTTCTTGGGCCTCTGCACATCTTCTCGGGGTTGGAAAATGTTTGTAGACGAGCACATGCTGAAAGGACCAAAATTCTATATAAGACAGCCATTCTATTTTGGCCTGAATAGCTATTATACCCATCAACTTCCTTCTTACACCGTGCTTAGTGATGATTGAGCTCCAGAAGAACAGGATCGATCCTAGCTTACGAGCGTTTGCAGCGGCAACTCGCACAGCGAAGGATATACTTGGGATGCTGCGCGGTACCCGCTTTCTCGAGAAAGGTGCCCATGGGTTGTTTGCAGCTTTCGCTTCGGCACCTGAATGTCTGGTTCAGCAACCTCGTGGAGGCCTGCCACGCCACGGATTCGCGCTTAAGGGCACTAAGATGGGAGTCCAAAACACGGTTCTCTACTTCATGCGTAGCTTCAGCATTGCTCAGCTGGTTCGCAACGGTAGTGTAGTTCTCGCTTGCCACGCGCCTCTCTTCTTCGTTGCTGGAGATGACATTCTTCAGGAGCCGCCGCTCGAAATCTCCCATGAAACTAAGCAGCTCCCGCTGCAGAAGCTCGGGGGTGTGCACCGCGGCGACTTGGGCCACGACGCTGTGCATGCCTCGGTCGCCAGTCATAACCAGAGCCAACTCGGCGATGTGGGAGAATACTTCGGCGTCCCAGTCTTGGTCGATGGCGAGTCGAAACTTGGTCCTACTGAGCTCGCAGAGACTGGGGATGCCGTAGTAGTCGGCCATCGTATTGATTTCGAGGTGATTCGAGAGGGCGTTTGCGAGAGGAGCCGACGGAGCCCCTGGAGCAGCCGGTGTTGAATCCTTCTCGGGGTCGTCGTTCGCTTCATCTCCAGGCTGTGGAGCCGAAGTAGCTGCATCATCTCTTAGCCCCTGTCCAGGATCTCACCGAAATAAAAAGAGTGTGCAGAACTTCGGTGCCATCGTCTGTTGGACCGTCACTTGTCGGACTATCGTAGTCTCCGACGTACAGGTACTGCAGCATTTTCTCGACGCCTGCCAACGAATACTTCTCTATCTGGATAATTCCTGTCGCAGATTCCTAGAACCAGAATCAACCTTTGTCGTGGCAGAGTGTCAGTAATGTTGGACCGAACCTCAAAACCCTTCTTGATGGCTGTGGCCATGAAAAACGACTGCGGGCAAACGACCGCTCGGTGAACACCGAACGTGCGACCGTGGCTGGTGATCTTCAGGTCACTGAATTCTCAAGCAAGTCAGCCATCTTGGGTCTGCCAAAGGTCCCCATCGTGAGAGTTGATATTGGTTGCGTCCTGCTGCAGGCAAAGTCCGGGACGAAAGCGATGGGGAAGTGCGTTGGTGACCGAAACCAAGCGGCCTTTTATACAAGAACAATTCTCTGGATAAGCAAAGCCAGAGCAGAGCATGGGTATGTTAGAAGAAGAAAAATGCAAAAGGACGTAGGAAACGAAGACGTCAGAGGGACAGCGCTTGTCTACGTGATTGCAAAGAAGCACACGGGGCATGTTTGGAAAGAGAAACCGTTTGCGGGACGTGGGAGCAGCTCGCTGAAAATTCAAACGTTTACCCATACGATATAAACACAATAGGAGAGGCATGGTAGGTGGTCCAACGGCTGTGGGCAGCTGGCAGGTCATCGAGATGACTGTCAAGAGCCAAGAGATTGGTCACACGTGATAAACCGTGGTCAAATACAGCGACCTTCGCAAACATGGAAGCCGCCAGTAGACTTGGTATGCATAGGTAGGGATATCGTGTTGAGAAGAAACGGGGAAACCTTTCAAGCCCTCCAACGCCAGCCCCGTCCTGGGCTTAGGTTACCGAAGAAAGTACTGAGACTTTGTCTTGTGCTCGTTTGTAGAAACAAGACACTGGGCTGAGGCGTTCAGCATTTGGTATTTTGCTCAGTGACCTGAGCCTAGGACGTAAGATACGCATCCTTGTGTCCTGTACCTAGTCCGTCCAGGCTCTTCCCTCAAAGAGCCATATACTTCCAATGATATCAAGGCTTACCACCGTCCACGTCGTCCACGGCCTCCACCGAAGCCGCCGCGCCCCCCTCCGCCACCTGCCATACCCTGATCATAGCCAAACCCTTGGTTGCCGGCACCGAAGCCGCCTCCAAAATTTTGTCCCTGACCGCCTTGGGCACCCCCCGCGCCGGCGCCACCCTGCATGCCGGCAAACATGGCGTTCATCTGGGATGGGTCCATCTGCGAGGGATCCATGCCGGAAGCCATCATCTGCTGCATCATGGCCTGCATCTCCGGAGGCATCCCGTCCATGCCAGGCATGCCGCCGCTTGCGCCGCCGGCACCGGCGCCCATCCCCATGCCGCCCATCATCATCATGCTGCTGAAGTCGTCCATCATCTTCTTGTTGTTATTTGCGAACGCGTCTCCGCCGTACTCGCCCCGTAGGTTCTCCTGCTTGCCGGCGTAAAGCGCCCACGTAAACTCATCGAAGCCATAGTTGAAGTAGTCGCTAATGTCAGTGCCGGGATTCCGCCAAGGTTTGTCGTTCTCTGGTAGATCTACATTTTTGTTTAATATTACTGCGTATAGCATCTGCTGCAGCGAAGAACGCCCTACCTTCGTCAATGTTGACTTGTGTAATTGGCTTCCCTGCGGCCGGGTAGACTGGGTTTGCGTTGATATCTATCGTTGACTTGGAAGCGGCTTGCGACGCTGCGTCTGCACTGGGCGCCGCAGTATTTAATACCGATGTCCGAGGCTCACTCTCCCTCTTGGCTGGGGCCTGTCTTATTGCCGGATCGGTCGAGGTAGTTCGCTGTGGTATATTTCGAATGTCGCTGTACTTTGTTTGCCTATAACAGTTGATAAGCATGCGCATCGTGTTATGGGGAGGAGTCTGTTGCAATCAATGCACATACGGCGGAGGAGCTGGGTTGGTTCCATCTTTGCGTTCTGTGATGATGTCGATGTCCTAGTCCAGCACTTAGCAGCTGCATGTTTGAGCAAGAGTCCTTGTCCGTACCGAGTCAGAGTCATCCTCGTCCATGGCGCCACTCTCATCCTCTTCTTCGCCCTCCTCTAGATCGTCTGCCTTGGGTGTTGGCTTCTTCTCATCCTCGTTGTCAACTCTAGGTTCGTAGAGATCGTCGTCGTCGTCGATATCCATGGTGAATGCGATTCAATGCGAGTCAATGCGGTACAGGTTGGAGAGGATCGGGAGAGATTGCGTGTGATTGTTTCGCAGGCCAATGTCCTTTTTGTTATTTCGTTGCTGTAGCTCTTGATGCAGTAGCCAAAACGGACATGGAGCTTTCCCAACAGTCAAGGTGCAGTCGAAGCTCGGCTCTACCGAAGTTTCCCCGTGTCCCTTGCAGCGGGCGCTCACCGAGGCCTCCACCGAAGCGCCCACCGAGGCTCCCTGTCAAGCCTTGGCGCTCCGCATGGGAATTGTTTTCGTTTGGTACGATAAACAGGCGCCAGGCGCATGAGCCCCCCAGCCAGTTATTGTCGCGATTAACTGAACCCGATTTCCGAGACATCCTCCCCTCCCCCTTTCCCCGCTGCCCAGGCTAGAAGCTAAGAGGTACTCGCTGTTGGTCTGATCTTTATTCGCTTTTTTACGGCCATGTCTCTGGCGAGATCAGCCAGTGGCCCCGGCGGTCTATCCATCAACACAGGCGCCGCCAATTCACTGTGAGCTTCCACTCCCATCACCCTTGACATTTTTCCTTGTCCCATCAAGCTCGTGCCACCACCGTACACCCGATCCCTTTACTTTTCTCTTCACCTGCTACGTGCTGACAAGCTCTCGTCCTGGCAGGAGTATCACCACGTCCCAACCAGCCGCAACGGCAGGGCTCTTTGGCTCGACGAGTACACCAGCCAACAACGCCAGCACGACGACGGGAGGCATGGCGACCACCGGCGGGCTGTTCGGCAGCGCGCAGCCAAAGTCGGGAGGGCTGTTTGGGTCGGTAACCCCTGCTGCGACGACAACGGCTGGAGGAGGTCTATTTGGCGGCGGCGCAGCAGCAACCACAACGGCTGCCGGCAGCGGAGGCTTGTTTGGCGCAGCCGGCACCCAGCAGCAGGCCGGCGGTGGGCTCTTCGGCAGCAGCACGCAGCAGCAGGCACAACCACAGCAGGCACAACAGTCGGCGACGGGAGGTGGCCTCTTCGGCCAGTCGACACAAACCCAACAACCGAGTACCGGGGGAGGTCTGTTTGGATCGTCAACGATGAATCAACCACAGCAGAACACGGGGTCTGGTCTCTTTGGCCAGGCGCAGCAGCAGCCCCAGCAGCAGACGGGCGGCTTGTTCGGCCAGCCACAACAACAGCAGCAGCAGACTGGTGGTGGTCTTTTTGGCCAAGCACAACAGCAGCCTCAGCAGCAAACTGGTGGTCTCTTTGGCCAATCACAACAACAGCAGCCCCAGCAGCAGACGGGTGGTCTGTTTGGACAATCCCAAGCCAAGCCTTCTGGCGGGTTATTGTGAGTTTTGACGCTCCTCCTTCCTCTGCCCGCAGCTAATAATTGTTCGCTCTGCAGCGGTCAAACAAATCCCGTACAAGCACAATCCCAAGGCCCCGTCCCCGCCGTGCAGATCAACTACGACAACCTACGGCCGCGCAGCCGCTTCGACGACCTCGCCAAGCCCGTCCAGGACGAGATCGCCCTCATCGACAAGGGCATCCAGCGCGTCATCAAGATGAAGGACGAGATTGGCGAGTTCATGCCACAGCACGAGAAGGACATCGAGCAGCTCGGCCGGGACGTCAAGTTCGTCGAGTCTAAGTTCCGGGCCGTCCAGGTCGCCCTCAACCGCGATATCCAGACCGTCAAGGTGCTGCAGGACATGACCAAGAAGAACATCGCCGACGGCCAGCTCTCCTTCAAGGCCATGGACAACCTGCGGCTGCCAGCGCACTACCAGCAGCCCAGCCTCTTCGCGGGCTCGCAGTCCGCCAACAACGCGATCGCGGGCAACGCGTCGTCCACGCACGCCAACGCCCAGGACCTCATCACCTACTTCAACCGCATCTGCGACGACATTGAAAAGTACAAACGGCGCCTCGACGAGTACCGCGGCGAAATCGAGCGCGACATGCCGGGCGTCGAGAACGGCCTGTACGAGCAGCTCCAGTCGCTCAGTGACCGCAGCAGCGGCAACGTCGCCATCCAGGACCAGCTCGGCCAGGTCCTCCTGGTGCTGCGCGAGACCGGTGCCACCATTGTCGCTCAGGCCGGTCGCATTGCTGATACCCGGGAGAGGCTGGCGAAGCTGCAGGCTGGCTTGGTGGACAGCGGTGTGTACGCTCTCGGTACAGCTGCGTATGCATAAGAAAAGGGTTGCAAGGGGGAAAATATTAAACCAACGGAGTTTTGAATTCTTCCATTGGCGCTCGCAAGGCTTGCGCTCTAGTTTGCATGGCGCCTTGCTCGTTGGACGACAGACGATGTATTCCGCAGTATCGCGACGGCTACAAGGGACGGGGCAGGGGAGCTGCTTGGTTATGATACATGTATGAGTAATAAAATGGCAGGCTCAATATTGGTTCTTGGTGTAGGACGCTTTGTTCATAGCGCGGTCTGCGATATAGAGCGTGGTTTGACTTCCTCGCGGTTGACAAGTGCGTTGCATCCACGAATCTATCAATCTTATTGACTGGGAAATGACTTGTACGCCTATGGTAGGGCTTGCTGCCCGGGGTATCTATAGAGGCTCCGTCGACAAATCCACTCGTGTCCATCGCCCATCTCGTCCCTGGAGTCTGGTCACTAGAAGGTGCCCTCGCCATCATCCGCATCCCCGTAATCGTCGCCGAAGTCACTACCCGTCTCAAAGTAGTTCTCGGCATCGTAATCACCGGCATCCTCATCATCATACGCCTCGTCCTCCTCCTCTTCCTGCGCACCCTCGTCGTCATCCGGCGCCGCATCCTCGGGCTCATCGTCCCGCATCCTCTCGAGCCGCTCCAAGGCCTCGCGGCTCCTGGTGCCCGTCGTCTCCTCGGCGCCGTCCTCGTCGCCCGCCGTGACGATGCCGAACGCCTCCTCAGCGCTGGGCAGGGCCCTGATGCTGCTCAGCTCGAGACGGCGCTTCTTCCGGGGAGCGCCGTCGCCGAAGCCTTCGCTGCCGCAGACCGTGTCGAGCAGCTCGGCGGGGAACAGCTCGCGGCAGATGGGCCGGCTGGACCAGTCGGGCAGCGCACGCTCTTCGCGGACAAACTTCTGCGAGTACGTGGGCATGGCGTTGAAGGGGTCGACCGAGGCTTTGCTCTTGACGCCGTAGGTGGCGTTCATCTGCGCTTGGCCGTATATCTTGCGCGGCGCGGTGGGATCCAATGCCGAGGTGCGTTTCGAGGTGTACAGAGGGGAGGAATGGATCTGATGGCGCAGCAGGAGAAAGTTTCGAACGCTGGCCAGTTCCGACTTAGTCAGCGGCCGGGCTTCGGGCACAGCGTATGGCTTCGGTTGCGTTAGTCGTCAATGAATCTCGGCCATGTGTGTAGACGGGGTTCGACTCACTGGGAAGAGCTCCGAGGGTCTAGCATCGGGCTCGTCGCCCGTGTCCCAGGGCACTTGGGGGCGACCGCCTCCCCTAGCACCGCCCCTGCCGCCGCGCCCGCCTCCTCTGCCGCCTCTAGACATGAAGACTTTGTGTTCGCGAACACGGTATGGCCGGGGGAATGGACCGGGAAGGAAAAGAAAAAGAAAAAGCCGAACAAAATATTTGAGGCTAGATTTCTGTAGCGGGGCACTCCTGCAGGAGGGGCATCCGGGGGGAAGCGCTAGCTATCCGAAAACGGTAAATCGTTCATCACGTGAGGATGTAGAGCAGGGTTCCTGGCGTACTCTTCAATATATCGATTCAACAATAATGTACTCAGACGGGAGAAAACAGCATACCTAGGGCTTGCGTAGGTGATGTGAGTTCGTCTTGCTCGAACTGCAAGCCGCTCGTGACGAGATGCGTTGATAGAGGACAAGTGCACTTAGGGGTCAAGCTTGGCCACGACGTTCTTCTTTACCCCTGTAAGCAACCTTCGGTTTTCAGAAATATTATTATAACCTGTCAAACCAAAATGTCTTACCTGTGAAGGTGCTTTATGTCTTGCGTTCTTCACATACTACGGCTAGTCAGATGAGAGCATGGTGGCGGTTGGCGAAGCTGAGAGATGTCTGGGTACACACTGTCTAGGGGCTCTTTCTAGAAGCCCCACCACTGTGCTGTAACCACCTCACTTCAGGCATCCCACGACATTACGAAGGCCACACCACACAGTCTACCACTTTCCGCCTCGTCTGATTTCGCTGTTCTCATGACATCTCTCGCATACTCCAACAGCTTAAACCGCTTATACTAGGTTCCCCAACCCGCTCCGAACATGGAGAATGTTGAAATATTCCGCCTGCCGGAGCTACATGCTCATCTCCAGGCGCTCATAGACGATCCCGCCCTCCCTCCAGACGCCCAACTTCTCGACGACATCAGCCTTCAGCTCACCGGTCAGCCGACCTCCATCCCCCATCCCCCATCCATCTCTCCCCCATTCACTCATCGTACTGAACTATCTACGCAGATGCCAATATACCACCTCTCCTACCACAGTTCCTCCCCCTCATCACCACCATCCTCCTCACCACCACTCACGACCCCGGTCCACTCTTCACCTTCACTATAAAGCTCCTCTCCCCGCTATCCTTTACCGACTGCCTCGCCTTTGCCGACCAGGCCGCTCTTCTTACCGCGCTGCAGTCTCCCGCGCCGGGGGCGAACCTCTTGGCTGTTACTATCGTGCACAAGGCTGCCAGGACGCCTGCCGATGTCGCCGTGTTGGCGGGCATGCAGGATGTCGTGGAGGAAGTCTTGAAGAGGTGGCTGGATTCGCCGCATGTGGGTGTTGGATCCCGGTGCCAGGAGGCTTTGAGCGACCTGTTGAAGACGGAATCTGGCGTGCCTAGTACTGGGGCAGTCAACGGTACACGGGAGCACTCCTTCCACGAGCAATCACGTCTGTGGGACTTGATCTTCTCACAATCCAGTCTCTCCATTATCGCCAAGCTCTGCTCTCCCAACCCCCGCGACAGCTCGCGCCAGGCATACCAACAATACACCACCGCCCAAGACCGCCTCATCCGCATTCTCCCACACCTCGCCACTCTAAACCTCCCCACCATTACGCAAACGTCCCATCCCGAGCTGTTCCCCCTTCCTCCTACCATTGTAACTAGCATTGGACAGGGACTATTACAGTGGGCTCTCATGGGCATGGTCGACAAGTCCGACTTGCTCATGCACATGTGTCTCGTGGACGGCTTCGAGAGCCTCGTCAAAGCCATGAGTCTAAGTCCCCACGGCCTGGGTAACGAGGATGCAGTGAAAAACTTGGTTCGTATAGCGGCGCAGGGCGACCCCCAGCTTGGGCCAGCGCTGTGCGACTCGCCCAACCGGGTGGAGGACCAGGGTGAAGCTGACAACTTGCGGGCATACATCGCACAACTTTTAAATTGACGGCTAGCATGGAGTTGATTCAGCCTGTACATATAGAACATGGACCAATGAATGACAATGACAAAATGAAGACGATATATAATTATCGCTTTGAATATGTACACCATTTTCTAAACCCGTAGAAATTTCACCCAGACTGCCTAAATCACAACCACTAAAGCGAGAGAGATAAAACACACCTGGCCCTTGCTTTGCTATATCGAACAATCTATCCGCCTGCAAACGCCGCCATTTGGAACAACCGAGGCCTCAACCCTACTTCACAGCCACAATCCTACAGCATCCTCCTGGCCGCCGCCTCGTGATCCGCGACGTGCTCCTCGGCTACGTTGCTCGGCGCGCTCTCTCTCCTGCTGGGCTTGGGCTTTGTCATACCCTCGATACCAAGACCAATCTCGCCAACACGCCGAAGGACCAGGAGCAAAGCGCCTCGTAGGTCCTGGGTCAGATCCTTGCCCAGAAGGTCGATAGCAAGGGGGTAAAAATCGGAGATGTGCGTCTTGAAAGCATCTTCCGGGAAAGTGGCATATCCGTCAAGGACGTCAACCACCACGGGTCTCCAGGCTACAATGTTTCTGTGCTGGCTCTCTTCTTCCAGCGAAGTGTACCCGGAGATGATGTCCTTGCAGAGAGGCACGAGCGCAGCCTCAATATCAGGCCTGCTCTGCAGTCTCTCTGGCGCATCGTCTGCGAACATCCTGAAAAGGATCGAGATGTAAACGGCCGCCGCTCCGCTTTCCTGCTTCAGCAGATTCGGCGGCTGTTTCATGAAGCCCTCACGCCAAAGCCTCATGCGAAGTTCCTTGTCTTCATTGAAGCGCCTAGCAAACTGGAATGACCGTTTGAGGAGGCCCATGAGCCGCAGCAGCTCGGCCGAGGGGATATGGGTGTAGACGCTGTCATTGCTGAACAGTTCGTTGACTGTTTCAATCATGAGGAGCTGAAGCACGCATCGAGAGATGATGCGGTTAAAGAATCGACGCCGTGCAGCCGTCACGACCACTGGCTGCTGCTGGAGACCCGTCGATTGCGGCTTGAACTCTTCCAAATGCTGGGGCACTGCGGGCACCTGTGCCTCCTCGTCACCTGGTTTCGGTGATAGTGGAGGGTGCATCAGGTCTTCATCAGCGCCAACCCCGTTTTCATCGGAGCCATTGATCTTGAGTGACTTTTCATCCACGGTTCCCTCCAACGGAGGCGCAGCGTTGTCTGAGAAATCAAGCCCGTTCGGCAAGGAGGGTATTGATGCGGTGGAATTGATGGCTGAGGCTTGGAACAACTGGTAGGCTGTGGTCCGCTCAAAGAGCTGGCAGAACGCGCCCACGATCTTGTTCCAGTGCTCTGGAGTAAATTTGGACACATTCTTGAGGATAAGTTGCTGAAGACAGTTGCTGCCAATGCGCGAGATGGTATCATTCTCTTGACAGATACACAATGCCAACAACTCTAGGAACCTGTCAAGCATATACTCGAGAGCGTCAAAGTAATGCGTGAACAGTGTGATCATGTTCCGAAGTGCCTGGATCATGGTTGTCGATAACCACACTGACAACTCCTCGTGGTTGAGGGCGTTGGTCATTTCGGGGCGGGACCGGAGGACCAGGAAGATGGGATACAGCTGTTGGCGCCAGAGGATGTTCCAGAACTCGGGCGGGAAGCCGCCTCCGTACTTCAAAAGTGCCTCGAAGAAGAACTCCAATGCGTTGGAACGCACTTCGAGATCCTCTCCGGTCATCAACACATCGTGGAAAGCGAATAGTACTGGAAACCAGTAACCCTCTTCCACAGAGGTGTTCGCTTGCGACCTTTGCAGCGCGTCCGCAGACTTGATTTCCTTTTCTGCGCCAGCTGACTGTGATTTCTTCTGAGAAAGGGGGCACTCGGGTGTTTTCAGCATTGTTGGGATGATTGACTTAAGTAGCTCTAATGCAGCCAAGCTTTTCTTCTGGAACTTCAGGTTCTTGGAGAATTCTGTCAGGCAGACAATCAGATCCGTAAAGGCGCCTTGAGAAATGACGACCCCGAACTTGGTCCTGTAGACCTGGTTGACGTTCTCATAAGCGAGATTGACAATGCTCTCGTACGGTTCACGGGCCGCCACCGTGAAGACGCCGAACATGGTCCTCCATCCCGAACGGATGTTATCTCCACGGGCTTGGATCATCTGGATGAGGCACCGCAGCACCATATCCTTGACGGTGACATTGTGCGAGTTTGACAGTACATGCTCGAAAGGCTTGAGGAAGTCCTTTTGAAATTTGAAACCCGCGAGTTCCTCAATCTCCATAAATCGCATGGACAGCTGTCGCAACGAATCCAGTGCGAAGAAGACAATGTTCATGTTGTTGTGGCAGCCGACGCGATTGAAGTGCTCGCCAAGAACATCCCAAATATTGCTCCATTCGAACCTGACACGGTCCATGTTATAGTAGCTAATTTCGACAATCTTCTGCAGGCTGTACGTCCTTGGGGAGTCATTGGATCCTGACACCTTGATTTCGTCCCAACTCACCTCGGTCAAAGCCTTGGCAAAGTACACCATGGCTTCGCCCGTCAGGTTGGCCGTATTAGAGAAGATGCGATCGACGCTGCGGATGAACTCTTCCGAGCGACTTTCGAGGGCAACTTCACTCGAGAACCCTCGGGGGCCTGTATTTGATCTTTGTCGGGGACGTTGCTTTGATTGTGTCGATGATCGCGAGTCTGAAGTGTCTGTTCTCGACGGCGGCATAAACCTTGCCTTTGAAACATCGGGTATGACACTTTCGTCGACACCCCCCGATATCAACTGGAGCCGGTCCAGCTGGCTAATGCACATCAGGATATCCTTCCAGGACTCTCGCAGCACATTGCCCTCGGTTTGGGCCAGGTCCAGGATAACCTTTAGTGCTTCAACATGTTTAGCCAGCATGTCATGGGGGTTGTTGAGGTTGGTGGTGTTTCTGAGCGCTGAGATGAATGCCTCTCTGGGCGTCGATAGCTCGAACAAGCATGCAATCTTGGTGGCCAGTCGCATGCCTTCAAGACATAGCTTGTTGACCTCGAGATTGTGCGCCTTTTGAATCTGACTGGAAAGAGCTGAGAAAAAGGACATCCATGTGACGTCAAACATCGGTCCAACGTGCTTGAAGGATGTGGCCGGGATGAAGCGCTCCCCGGCCCGGCTGGCGTTTCGGCGCTGGCTCTTGAAGAGGCTCTTGAACAGCTGCTCTGAGCGCAATGATATCTCTTCTGACTGTTGCATGTAGGCCTCTCTCTGCAGGTCTCGACCAACATTTGAGAAAGCCTGGCCAAAGCCCGCGGCAATTCCCGTCGGAGCAACAGGAGTGTTACCGGCGGCAGCAGCGGCCGCTCGTTCACTCGTCAAAACGATCTCATGGCTGGCAATCTCATCGTAAATACTCAAAAGATATTCATCCGGCAGATCCGCGTTGTCATTGATGCCGCGATTGTTCTTGATGAACTCTTCCTTGCTCATTCTCTTGGCAATTTTAGCGCTGTGCTGGTCGGTGTTGAGCAAGATGACGGAGTAAGCCAGCACGTAGGCAGTATCGGCATTGGCAAACGCATTGGGGTTGCCCATAACGTAACGTTCAGCAAACTTGAGCATGAAACGATCAATCTTCTGCGCTTCGCCTGGCAGGCGGAAGGATTGAAGAAACTGGCGCAAGGCATCGACAAATCGCTTCTTTGTGAAGTTCATCGAGTCCACAAAGGCGTGCATGATGTCAATGTTCTTCTGGTCGCCCTCGCCTAGGTATTCTCCAATCTGCGCCTTGTCAAGCTTGTCTTCCTTCAGCAGGAAAGCAGCGATGTCTTGTGGACTATCGCTTGGGATGAAGCCATCCCGTAGAAGGAGCTTGATTCCCTTCTTCGGCTTGAAGTTGAATTGGCCTATCGCTTTCATGAGGGCCGTTTTCCTTGCCTTTTCCTTCTCTAGCTGGTCGGGGTCATCCTCCAGTAACGGTGTCGCGGGGGGCAATGGTGTTTCTATGCGCGAAGCACTGTCATTGAGCGTAGGGTCCAGCGATGGTCGCGTGTCCTCCAAAGATGCCCTACTCTCGCCCTCTGTTCGCACCGGCGCAGAGTCCGTTCGTACAGAGGCAGACCAGTTGACCAACGACTTGAGCGTCTCGACCAAAGCCTCCAAGGACAAGCGTTTGATGGCATATTCCTTGGGAAAGTCGGGCTCAACTTCTTGGTAAGGTGCGATATGTGCTACAGTCAGAGGAGGGGGTAAGATTGTTTTTAACTGCCATTCACTTGCTGGAGGGCTTTTGGCGCGCAACTCCTCGTATGCCTGCTCGTTAACGGATGTGATGAGCACGGGAGCGGTTGAGAACCTAGATAGATCCTCAATGATTATCTGGTATATATTATCGACGGTCTGGTCGCAATCGTAGTTCAGGTAAATTTCCACCAGAGCTCGAGGGTCGGCACAAAGACGGTTCAGAATCGTCACAAAGTACAGCTTCTGCGTTGATGGAGCATGTTTCTGAGCGAGCAGCGCCAAGTAGATCTCCTTCAGAATAACTTCGACTTCTTTCTACACTGGAATCAGCGGGAGAGCTATGATTGACCCGGTAGCACGCACCTTGAACGAGGACCGCATGAACTTGATCATGAGCCAGAATATTTCACAACAGACATCGAATATCCGATCAACAGAGCTTGCGCCGTTTCGAGTGATGCTAAGACACAGATAAAACTTGACGGCTTGAAGGAAAGACGATGGCTCGTTGCTCTTGGAGTTCTTGATAGTACATAATGGGGAGGTAAAGATGGCAATGTTGTTGTTGAGGAGTGTATGGATAAGATGGAGAGACAGCAGTTTGGAACGCATGGGTTGACCTCGGACATCGTAAAGTTGATCGGGCGGAAGCACCTTCGTCGATAGATTGCAGAAGGAACGGAAGACGAGATATGCATCTCGGATGTAGACCTCATCCTCGGCATCAAGCGCATCGTGGTCGTCTTGAGTAGACACGTCGGTCGCGGACCGGGCAGAGACAGAACCGCTGCGCGGCTGCTTGACGTGGGTGATGGTGGTTGGGCCCTCGCCCAAGGCCGAATCGTCGAAGCTCTTGCGGCGTTCGAGGTCCTTCAGCGTGAGCTTCTTGTTGTTCTCGGGTGTTTCGGACCGCTGGTCTTCGGATGGTGGAGCAGGTGATGCATCTCTTGCTTCGCTCTCGGACAAACCGTTGAGGCCGTTCGGCCCATCTCCATGCTGCTCGAATGTGGTATTGCTCGAATAGTTCTCTTGGTTGGACAGGTTTACTCGGGCCTCCTTCATGTGAAGTCTAGTCTTGACGCGCTCGAAGACTGTGCCCACCATCTGCGTCAGGGTGCCCTGAGCAACCTGTTGGTTAGCCGTGCTGCGAGAAAGCAGAAAGACATTGTAGACTTGGCGAACGGCCTTGAGCAAGCCGGCACCGTGGACGACGATCTTATCGTTGAGGACGGCAGCCAGCAGCGACTTGACGATCTGCAATTGAATCTCGGGAGCTGTGGTCTCGCCTTGAAAGCAATCACATATCGTATCGATGGCCAGCTCTATCAGGGGAGGGGCCCGCTCGGCGCCGTCGTCGGGTATGGCATCTTCTCTGTTGGGTAGGGAGAAGTAAGAGTAGGATATTAGCTTGCCGATGCAGTCGAGGGCAGTCGTGGTAAGCTGGGGGTTGTTGGACTTTGCAGCGAGCCGCAACGGTGCAAATACGACGTCAGGATCGGGGAGCTGCTGTTGCTCCTTGATGGTATCGAGGACCTTGCGGGCAGAATCGACCAGCTGCTTGTTCTTTTGGGCCTCCTTAGAAGCCACAATGGCCTCCAGCGAGGTGACAACGAACTTGACGGAGCTCATTGGGGCGGGCTATGGCTCAAGCGGCCATTCGTGAAGCACAGTCGAGAGGTTCAATCGAGTACGGTCAAGCCCATCGAATTGCCTTGCGCCGGCAGCCCGTTGTCTCGTCGCTTTTTTTCCCTCCCCCCAATGGAATGGGTAAGGTGAGCTCCTTAATCTCACGGCCCGGATGAGCTCGGAGGGTGCGCGCACGGCGGTGGCAGAGGCAATCGGGTATTTAATTGGTCGTGAAGCTCGTGAGGTCCCGCATGCGCCTGGTCGAGCGAGTCTGCGTTGCTGATGATGCAGCGGGTGATGATGATTCTCGGGTGCAGCTTGCAGGGAGCTTGAGGAGAGGCCGCAAATGGACACCTGGACTCGTTACGTACAGGGACCCATCGAAGTTTGTCTCCAAATTTCCAGAAGGCGGACCCTTCGGAACTCCTTTCCAGAGGCCCCAGTCCCTGAGCTTCTCGCTAAATCCTCTAGTCTGCGGTGAGCCTCGGGGTGGACCCACTATTACCAACGTGGGCGTGCGCCAGGCTTTCGCTCACCTCTAGGACGGAACAGATGCGTATAAAATGAGGTGTCAAGAGGAAGACCAGATGAAGACGAAAAAATTTTGTTGTGCATAGAGTAGTTATTGCAAAATTATATGCACAACAACATGTAAGGCGCATGTATGAACAAGTGCAAGATAGGGTAAGGGATGAGTTTAGTTATAGTGTGTGGAATCAAGAATATGGCGAGTAAGGTAAATTTTAAACAGCATCAGAACGCCTGGCTGTGACAATATATGAGTGATATAACGGCGGTACCAGTGAGCTCGAGACTTCTTGAAGCAAATTATCTGCCTAAATTCGCTTCATAACTTGGAGAATCCCTGAGGAACTTTGTAGGACAATCATGAAAGCAAGTGGCCGTCATCTCTTAGACCTAGCGAATATATCACGAGATGACAAAAACTCAGGCACCTGATAGTCCGTCGTCAAACCCCAGTTAGACGTGCCTCAACACAGGTGATTGGTAGAGTTTGTGGAGGAAATTATAAGAGTATGCGTGTGGTGAATTCAAGTCAAATATCAATGTAAGCCGAACACCGTCTGCGAACATGACCATAATCTATGATCCAACCTTCGCTAATTATTGTGCTCGTTTATCATATAATAATAGCACTGTCTCAGAGAACTCTGTCGACAATATCAAGCCCTGTTCTCTTCCAGTCTGACTTTCTGGTAAGAAGAAGTTTGTGTATCTCAGCTGGCTAGCCAGGTCTGCGATCTCTCACCAATTCGAGTTATTGGACTAGCTGTGACGAAAGAAAAATCATCACAACTGTCCTATAGAAATAAGGAACAGCAGAGGCTGCCCCCGAGTTTGGTTGCATTGAACATTTCCGTAGGGCAACAGAATATTCGTAACGTTTGATTTCTCACAGCACGGTATGACCTATGGCGTTTTTCCTGGTGCAGCGCCACGACGCCTTCTAGCGTCTATGATCAGGTTTTCTTTATTCCCCAATGTCAGCTTCTGGACTTGTCACGACGAGGAACATTTATGCTCCACCAGATTCTAGAAAGGTTCTCAACGACCTTAGGAGAAGGATGCGGTATGCTCGAAAGGACGAATGGATGGAAGAATCGGATCAAATATTCATAACTCTTTCCCACGTGATCTGTGCGAAGGATGATTTTGGACTGAGGCATCTGCGTGAACGCGAAATAGCACGGGAAATGTTGGTGATTCGGATAAGCGAAGTTGGTATGGATTGGAAGTCTCCGGTTGGCTGGCGTGTGGCTGATACTCGGGCCCACACGCCAAGACCTCAACAGACGGCTAGGGCCAAAGTGAACAAGCCGAAAGATTATCTTGCCACGATGTTCAAGCATGGCATCAGACACCAGCTGTTGCTGCTGCATCGGTTTCTGACCTACTTGGGCATTGTATGAAAAAGCGACTGCGACAGAGCAAATCAGACTTGGTAAAAAAGCATGTAGTGTCCTTGTAGGTACTTACTAGGTAATGAATGCTTGCAGCTCAGCGACCCAACAAGCACCTGGAAGCTTGGCGCTAGAGGGCCGTTGGACTAAAAATGGAATTCGCGCCTCAATGCGATTTCGCACATCATTTGCCCACTCGTGGTCGGTGTATGTACTGTGGTGAGTAGGGTCAAGAGCAACTGGCCGACTAATCGCTGGAGACTTTGGGAGGGTTGAGGCTTTTGTTTCTTCGGCCTGCTGGGCCAATTCAGGGTCCATGGGTGACTGAGGTAAGCGGTAAGTAAGCGTATCTAGGTTGTATTACCGTACATGAGGCCCGCGATAACGCATTCGGACCCTGAGAAAGTTAATACGCCGACCCTGTAGCAGACGAACAACCTCAGTCGATGCTTTGATCCTTTGACGACGATGCTCACAATTGTGTCTAAATATCACATTGAAACTTGACGCTTCCGACAGTCTTTTACTGGTGCTTGACCCTGCCTTTTACGCGTCTTGCAACCGTAGCCCGGAAGCTCGCTGCAAGGTACGCCGACCGTTTCCCGGGACATATCACTGGAAACAGAGGGACCCACCGGCGCCAGAAACAGCCTAGCGCGTGTAGCTCCTGGGAAGGGCAGAACGGAGCTCAACGCAAAAAATCGGGATCCATCCCCAAGAATTTCTGCCGCTCTAGTTACGCCTTACCTCCTAATAATCCCGCGATCCCCCAATCCTCAACTCTTCCTCACGCCCTCGACCTCCTCGACCCGGCGTCAATTGACACAGTCGAGCCTCTCCGCCGCTTCCTCCCCATCGCTACGAGCGTCTCGCTTCTCCCCTGGCCACCGAGCGACTAAGTTTCCGACAATGATCAGCGCCGTGCTCCGGAGGCGGGCTCTTGCCCAGACCAACAATGTCCTGCGAACCGGCTTCCGCTCGCACGTTGTGAGGTACTATGCCTCCTTCCCGGACCACCAGGTCATCAAGATGCCTGCCCTGTCCCCAACGATGCAGGCCGGCAACATCGGCTCCTGGCAGAAGAAGCCCGGCGATACCATCGCTCCCGGTGAGGTCCTCGTCGAGGTTGAAACCGACAAGGCCCAGATGGACTTTGAGTTCCAAGAGGAGGGTGTTATTGCCAAGCTCCTCGTCGAGTCTGGCTCCAAAGACATTGCTGTTGGAACGGTTTGTGACACCATGGAGACTTTTGTGATTTCTCCGCTGACTTTTTCTTCTTCTTCGCCATAGCCCATCGCTGTCCTAGTCGACGAGGGCGCCGATATTGCCGCTTTCGATAAGTTCACTGCTGACGATGCCGGCGGCGCTGCCAAGCCGGTTGAGTCCAAGAAGGAGGAGAAGTCCGAGTCTAGCGACTCTGGTTCCAGCAGCGCCCCGGCCCCGGAGCCCGAGCAGTATGCCTCGTCCGAGGGTAAACTCCAGACCGCCCTAGAACGTGAGCCCAACGCCGTTCCTGCTGCCGTCCGTCTCGCCCGCGAGAAGGGCGTTAGCCTGGAGGGTGTTAAGGGTACCGGCAAGGGCGGCAAGATCACCGAGGAGGATGTCAAGAAGCTGGTCAGCAGCCCGGCTGTTGCTGCTTCCGGCGCCACCTTCGAGGACATCCCTATCAGCGGCATGCGCAAGGCCATTGCCTCCCGCCTCAAGGAGTCTGTCCAGAACAACCCTCACTTCTTTGTCACCGCCTCCATCTCTGTTTCCAAGCTCTCCAAGCTCCGCCAGGCCCTTAACGCCTCTGGCGAGGGCAAGTACAAGCTCTCGGTCAACGACTTCCTCATCAAGGCCGTGGCCATTGCCTCCAAGAAGGTCCCCGCCGCCAACTCCAGCTGGCGCGACGGTGCTATCCGTCAGTTCAACACCGTCGACGTTTCCGTCGCCGTCTCCACTCCTACCGGCCTGATCACCCCCATCGTTACTGGTGTTGAGGCTCGTGGTCTGGAGTCCATCTCCAACCAGGTCAAGGAGCTGGCCAAGAAGGCCCGCGACAACAAGCTCAAGCCCGAGGAGTACCAGGGTGGATCCATCTCCATCTCCAACATGGGCATGAACGATGCCGTCGACCACTTCACTGCCATCATCAACCCTCCCCAGGCCGCCATTCTCGCCGTCGGCACCACCAAGAAGGTGCCCGTTCCCGTGGAGAACGAGGACGGCACCACCGGCTTCGAGTGGGACGAGCAGATCAAGGTGACGGCAAGCTTCGACCACAAGGTCGTTGACGGTGCCGTCGGCGCCGAGTGGCTGCGCGAGCTGAAGAAGGTGCTCGAGAACCCTCTGACGCTGCTGCTCTAAATAATGCCGGCAGCGCGTGGGTCCAAGAGTGCTCAATATCGCTCTGGCAAAACGGAGGCGTCAGGGTGCAACGGGATATAGAACAGGGGAAGGTGTCGGTTGGGAGGACATGCAGGGGATGTAGGGCATGGAAGGGCAGCTCCAGACGGTTTGTTGACGCGTCTTGAAAAAAAAAAACCAGGACGCGGACAGCGACGAGGCTGGACGGCCGTGTAAAATGACCCCTGATTAATATTGCTTGCCATGCTGCATTTTGCGTTTCAAGAGACGGGTTTCCAGCTTGTACATTGGCCTTATCTATTTTCTCCTTTGCCTTGAATACAGCAATATCTCGATCTCCAAGAAGCAAGTTTGTTGTTGTCCAAGGGATAGCATGCTTCGTAGTTGAAACATGGGGGCGTGTCGCTGCGTGCCCACGAACACATGAGACCAGCATCCGAAGACAAATACTATATCTAGACGACCTATAAAACAACGCTTGACCTCCCGTTGTTACTAGGCAGCAGGTTGTTGGAGATGGGACGAGCACAGAAAAGCAATGGGTCTAGACCGGGCCGGCAGTGAAGATCCGCGGGATCGGGACTAGATCGTTTTTGCCCTGTCAGATTTTAGAACATCGTTTAACCTAGGTGGAATAGCAACTCCGTTGGACATTTCGAGGCGTCTTGTTTGTCCTTTTCTTTTCTTTTCATTATTATACCGGCCATGCATGAGCGAGCGAAGGAGCCCTCTTATTATAGAGGTTGCATTCAGGGCTAGCTGACGGGACGGATCCCAATTATGCATGGAAGCAATGGCACGGCAAAACACGGCTGCTGGACCTGTAAACGTACGAGCTCTCTTTTTGGGTGATGCACCATCCTGGCCGCGCAGGTTGCGTATCCCCAACGCATTCTTCGTCTGCTGACCCTGTGCTTCAGGCCGCAAGATAGGATGCGACAGAGCGCTGCCCGAGTGCTACAACTGCCGCAGGACGAGGAGGGAATGCCTCGGGTACAACATCCGGCTGCAGTGGCCGGACCGCCGGGACGGACGGCGGAGGGACGGCGAGGCGATGGTGTATGCGCCGCCGAGCAACCCGGCCGAGCTGTCGGAGCTCTACGGCCGCAACTTTCTCAACTTTTCGTACGGCGACTTTGATCTCGCGAGAGAGGCCGGGCTTTCTGCCGCGGACCTGGTCGTCGCCGCGGGGAGCCCGGCCCGAGGCCTCACGGTGCACCCACCGATGCTGGAGCAGGGCGCGACCTTTCTCTCCTACTGTAAGATGAGACCCTCCCGGCGTTGAACAATGGAGAGCAACTGGGACGGCTGTGTCTGACAAACGATGCCCAGATGAGCGGATCATCTCGACCATGGTGTCGACGCTGCAGGTGAAGAACGGCTTCCGAACGGAGCTGCTGCCCATGGCGCTCGCCACGGCCGGCCCCTCGGCCTCGGCGCTCTGCAACTCCATCATGGCCGTGTCGGCCTTCCACCAGGGCGGGGCGCAAGCCGCGCTGCCATTCAAGACGAGGGCGATCCGCCAGCTGTACGATTCGCTGCACGCCAACGGCGCGGCGCAGGACCCGGAGATCTCGGAGGTCCAGATGGCAGCGTCCATGATGCTGTGCGTGTACAGCGTGCGTTCCAACGGCGGCTCGCGGGGGGACCAACGCGAGGTCAGGCTGAATCCGCGGGCTTGGGGCTGACGCCGTGATAGGTATTCGACGAGACCGAGGGCAACTGGCATCTGCATCTGGATGGTGCCAAGAACATGCTGCAGCGGCTGACATTCAACGGCAAGCTGGGTATCCAATCGTCGTTTGTGTTTACCTGGTACCTGTATCACGAAGTGTTTGGCTGCTTTACTCAGCCGTTTCGGAAGCTGCATGAGAGTTTCGATCCGTTGCAGCTCCTGGGAGGATTCGATGTGGATACATCCCTCGTGAGTCCTGCGCCTTTTCATCGTCACGGAAATTTGATTGACGGGTTTTGAAGATTGTTGGGTCGCTTGGGTGCTCGGTAGAGACGCTCGTCATCATCCACGGCATCAACAAACTACGTGCCGTCTCCCTCCTGGCGACAACCCCTTCCCAGAGGGCCGTGGAACCATGGCAGCTACACGAAACACGCTCCAGGCTCGAGAACACGCTGCAGACCCTCCTCCAACAACTAGACCCCCAAGAAGAGGCCGCCGCGGAGCGACGCACCCGCATCCTCGCCACGGCCGAGCTATACCGCATCGCCGCGCTGCTGTACCTCCAGCGCGTCTGCCCGCAGCACGGCGACGACGGCGCACGCTCCATCTACGTCCAGCAGGCGCTGCGGGTGCTGTCGGCGCTGGAGACGGCGACGAGCCCGTGGCCCGTGTTCGTCGTGGCCTGCGAGGCGCGCGACGACGGGCAGCGCATCCAGATCATGCAGACGCTGGACAGGATGAACCGCGTGCGCAAGATTGGCAACGTGGGCAGCGTCAAGGAGATGGTCGAGGGCTTCTGGAGGCAGTGTGACCTGGCGGCGGACTCGGACCCGGAGAGGCGGCTGAAGTGGTGGGAGATGGTGGAGAGTGACAGGCCGATGCCGTGGTTCATCTGATGACTGGATAGACGCGTGCGATGCCCTGAAGACCGCACTTGCAAGGGATCCCGAGAGGAGTTTGTTGGAGCCGTAGCGGCGAGGTATGAACACAGGGTGACAGCACGACCTCGTAAGTGTCCCTGACGATCCCGACAGTCCGCACATCCAGCGCCCACGCAAGACCTCGATATGGCACACCGTGTTCCTCGAAAACGCAACCAAAGGTTCCGCAGCCTTCTCACGCACCGACCCCAAGCCACCTCTGGTTGGCGCGGTGCACGACCGGAGTGAGACATGCAGGCCCCCCCCCCCCCTAAACCAACGCTCGACGGGGGAACTTTCAGGATCGAGATGGATCGACAGAGGCTGTTTGACAGGCAGCATCGTCAAGATGAAATTGCGGTGCTTGTGCCGTCTACTTGGAGGGTAATTATTCGATAAGGGTTGTAGACTGGACACTGGCAAGACAACGGTGCTGCAGGCCATCTCCCTTGGTATGGCTGCAGGTGGGAAAGCACAGGCTACCAAGCAATGACTATTAAAGCAAGACCTCGCCGACGTCTTTGCTTCGACATGTCGAAATGAGCATCTCACTCATCAGATTCACTCATCAGCCGACAAAGGCTCTTCCTCGCCTCTACCCAACCCGGTCCTTATTCTCCCCAGCAACCATGTCGTTCCGCAAGCTCGCCATCATCGCCGCGCTCGTGACCAGCGCCATCGTCGAGGCCGCCATCATCACTCCCACCGGCACCGGGATAAGAGGCAGCAGCGACGCGTTGGCATTTGCGGGCACGACGTACACCTCCAGCAGCAGCGAAAGCCCGCCGCGCTACAGCAACAGCACCACGACCTCCCCGCAGCCCACCGCCGGCGCCGGCAACACCACCATCTCAGCCTTGACGCCCGCGGCCAGCAAACTGCCCGTCGCGCTGAACGGCACGCTGGCCAACAGCACGGTCGCCGCGGCCGGCTGCGTGACCACCATCACGGCGCCCCCGGACCCCTGCCCGACCGACGCCACCGTCTACGTCTACCCGGCGACCAGCACGGCCTACGTGGCCGTGGAGTGCGGCAGCTGCACCGCGGTCGAGGTCGTGACGGAGCCCATGGTCCGGTGTGCGGTGCCGAGGGGGCAGGTCGTGGTGACCCAGGCCAATCCTACCACGACATTTAGCCCGGCCTGCTTTGCTTTTGCCGTGGCCTTTTTCTGATGGGGCTGTTTCGAGGTGAAGATGGGATTGGGCGGCATAGCATGGTATCATCAGCGTTGGTAGGGGACTGGGTCACGCAT
>KL660781.1:0-29480 GCA_000732775.1 Stachybotrys chlorohalonatus IBT 40285
TATACCCGTACCCGTCGCATGAGGATAAAGACGACGGTCTCTCTCTGCTACCTTACCAGTGCACCACTTGTCGGCATCGGGCATCCAACCGCTACGTCAGTGAGCTGGACCCCCAAGGCCGATGATCTCATGTGTAGAGGGAGGGAAGGAAGGGGAAGAATACATGGAAGGCACTGCTTGTGGGGGTCCCACGGAACCATTGCGCCGCGCTAGCTGCCGCTTGCATCGAAAACCCTCTCTCGCAACGATCCTAAATACCACCTCCTCCTCTCAACGACTGACAAACCGAGGATTTGCCTGCAAAAACCGTTCAGCCTTCCGCGGCTTGGCTTGCCGACGACATCCGTTGCCTCGCCTTCCTCGCGCTCCCACCTCCCCCGCAGCTTCTCGAAACGTACCGAGGCACGTCATGTCGACCTAAGGCGCGCTCTTCCTGGCTGAGCGCCCGTTTTCCACCTTCAACCGCCCTGGGTTAGTTGAGTAGCGCCATTGCGAGCACGAGAATGCGTCAGACGATCCGCGATGTCGGCCTCGTCGACCTTCTCGACTCGGACCCTCGCCCGACCTTTGTCGTTGCGGCACAGTTTGCCAATCAACACGATGCCTGCGAGATCGTATACCATAATCCTACACTCGCCCTCAACCCTACCCTCCTCGCTGCCGTTCGCGCCGTCCCCTCCCACGAGCCGGACCTTCACTTCTGGCAATGGATCACCAAATCTCCATCTCCTGCCCAGGCTGGTCCCGATGCCCAGCACTCTTTGCCCTACTTTGGCGTCCTATGGACAAGGAGTGTCGTGTTGGGCACGTGGATCATCATGAGTGGTAACGAGGCGCCGCCTTCATCGGAACCCCCTCGTAAGGTACGGCTGGGGTCGGCGAAGGAAGCCGGTCCGGGTCGGGCACATTTGTCAGAGCAACCTTCCCTTTCCGGGTCCGAGGCCGAGAGTAAAGAGCCCATGCTCTTCCGGCCCGAGTCAGAACCGCTTCTCATGCTACCAGAGTTCACTCCCGACCCCGAGCCCTTCTTTGACTTTGTCCAGAACGTCGATTGGGCTGCAAGTCCGTTGGGACCCATGAACAAGTGGCCAAAGAGGCTTCATGAGGTCTTCAACCAGCTGGTACCCGACTCACGACCGCTTGCCGTGTACTGGGGTCCTCAATATACTGCCATATACAACGAGGCCTTCTCCAATTTTCTCGGTGCTCGTCACCCGAAACTACTTGGGAACTCAATAGTGGATGCTTGGCCTCACATGCAAGAGCGCCTAGACAATGTCAGGAATTCGGCAGCGCGCAGTAAATTCACGAGGACGGAGGACGAAACTCGCTTCTTTATTGAGCAGCACGATGGTACCACCGAGGAGACCTATGTCAAATGGTCGCTTACGCCCATCATGGACGGTCGTCAGTGCATTGCCGTGCATCACTGCCTGCTTGATACGACGTCTTTGCGCCTCTGGGAAAGACGGATGAAAATGCTGCTTGATTTGGGCGAAACCCTGGTTACGGCGAGGGACGTCAAATCGTACTGGCGCCTGACGCTGGAAGAGTTTGAGCGCTGGAGTCCTGCCTACGACATACCAATAGCTTTCATCTACTCCGTCGGCGAAGATGACGAAAATGACTCGGTAGAGTCGAGGTACGACTGCCCACGAATTTGCCGTCTCCAAGGTTCTTTAGGGGTTCCCGATGGCCACGTCATTGCACCACCGGTCCTGGAGCTCCGCGACACAGACGAAGGCCTCGCACCGAGATTTCGCGAAGCTCTCAAAGCTCCACATCCACTTGTCCTGGAGACTAATGATGGGACCCTGCCTGACAGACTGCTCGATGGGCTGGAATGGCGAGGCTTTGGCGAGGCTTGCAAGGCTGCCATCATTTGCCCCATCCGTCCAACCAACGAAGAAAACGTCATGGGCATACTCTTCCTTGGCCTGAATCCCCGCCTGCAGTATGACAACGACTACAGGCAATTCATCGCGTTGATGAATCAGATCCTCAAGAGTTCACTGGCGTCGACTGTGCTCCTGGAAGAAGAAGCACGCCGTGGCCGAAGCGCAGCTGAGCAGGCAGCTTATGATACTGCCATGCTGAGGAGGAAGCTAGAACACCAAACTGAGCAGGCCAACCGATCCATCGAGAACTTCAAGGCCGTATCCGAGTTCATGCCAATGGGAATGTCCTTCTCCGACACGCAAGGAAACGTGACCTTTGCCAATGATGCCTGGTACCGAATCACCGGCCATCCCGAGGGACAGATTGGGCCAACCGCATTGGTAGAGAGCGCCGTTGCAGAGGACCAGCACAAGATAGAACAGGCCTACGAGGACATTAAGAAGACAGACTTGGTGACGTTCGAATTCCGGGTACCAAGGCGGCACAACCAAATGAATACACTGACTTCTGTAACCGGCTCCCCATTAGGATTTGAAGATCTGGCAGTCCGCCACATACTGGCCTCGGCCAAGGCGGAGCGTGATTCGAAAGGCTCTATAGTTAGGATGCTGACTTGCCTGATTGACGTGACGATTCAGAAGCACACGGCAGAGCAGGCGGTGCAGAGGGCTCAAGAGGCCGAGAACCTCAAGCGCCTTGCCGAGCTTGCCACGGTTGGCATGTACGATATGAGCATGGATGGACGACTTCTAAGCGCCAACAACTTATTCTGGGAGCTTAGCGGTCTGCCGAAAGTGGATTTATCCAGGACCAGCGTTGAGCCGTGGCAGACGTGCGTGGTGGAGGAGGACATGGCCGTCCTCAGAGATAGTCTGGAGAAGCTGGAAATCACCGGCCGCATGCAAGCAGCCGAAATCAGATTCAAGTCGACTTGGACGGCCGAGGATGCGAGCGGAAACTCGATCGAAGCGCCCCGATGGGTGAGCGCCACCTTCATGCCTGTCAAGAGCTCGGAGGGCATCATACAATCATTCACCGGATGCCTCAGCGACGTTTCACTGCAAAAGTGGCAGCTGGAACAAGAAAAGCTGCGCAAGGAGGAGGCGATTGAGTCAAGACGGCAGCAGCAAAACTTCATCGACATGACTTCCCACGAGATGCGCAACCCCCTCAGCGCCATGCTCCATTGCACCGACGCAATCATCGCGTCTCTTTCGCGCGTGCAGGAACTCGACGCCAGCGGCACACCACTGAGTCCTCCTACGGCCGCGTATTTCAACGCGCAAGCACAGGGTCCAGCAACGGGCAGGCACTCGGAGGAGGTGCGGAAACTGGTAGAGGACAGCATTGAGAATGCCGAGATCATCGTTACCTGCGCGCAGCATCAAAAGCGGATTGTGGATGACATCCTCACCATGTCTAAGCTCGACTCGAAGCTGCTGGCCGTCACCCCCTGCACGGTGAATCCTATCGAGATCGTCAGAGACGCGCTCAAAATGTTCGAAGTGGAAGCCCGGCGTGTGGACATCTCCCTGGTGTCGGTGGTGGACAGCTCGTACACGGCTCTCGGCCACGAGTTCCTGGATCTCGACCCATCGCGCGTGAAGCAGGTGTTAATCAATCTCCTAACCAACGCTCTCAAGTTTACCAAGACAGGCAAGACGCGGAACGTAACCATTCGGGCCAAGGGGTCGCTACACCCTCCCAGTCGGGAGATGACTGTGGTTGACTTCATCCCGCCCTTCCACGACGACACGGAGGAGTACGAGCAGCCGGCGCTCAAGGGGCGTACGAGCCCAGTATATCTCATGTTCGAGGTGGAAGACACAGGCCAAGGACTGACGGCTACGGAGATGGGAAGCCTGTTCAACAAGTTTGTCCAGGCCAGCGCCAAGACCCACGTCAAGTATGGAGGCTCCGGCCTGGGCCTCTTCATCTCGCGACGGTTGACGGAGCTCCAGAACGGGGCGATTGGGGTGGCGAGCCGTCCCGGCGTGGGATCCACGTTTGCATTTTACATCGAGGCCTACGTGCCGAGCGAGGCGGCGCGCAAGGAAGCCGAGATGCTCGCGGCCACGGCGGCGGCGGCCAAGGCAGCGATATCAGCTCAGTTATCGGGGAATATGGGGCACGGGGGCGGAAGTCGCGAAGCCACAACGACATCGCAGAGGGTGCATCACGCACTTGGCAAGATGCGGTTGGACGGAATCCTGGTAGTGGAGGACAACCTCATCAACCAGCAAATCACTCGACGGGGCCTCACGGAGCGAGGCTACTGGGTCGACGTCGCAAACCATGGCATCGAAGCGATGGATAAGCTGAAGCGGTCCGCGGGCACAACGCTGGTGGTCAGGGAGAAGGAGAGCGACGCCAGTCGACGAGCGACTTCTCCTCACGGGGGCCGCAGCGTGCCGGGCGGCAACTCTAATACAGGCACCGGAAGCCCAAGTCCGCAGCAGATGCCCATCAACCTGGTGCTCATGGACATAGAGATGCCGATCCAGGATGGGCTCACCTGCACGCGGCACATCCGGCAGCTGGAGCAGAAGGGGCACGTGTTCTGCGCCTCGGGAGGGCGGATGCCCATCATCGCGGTGACGGCCAACGCACGACCCGAGCAGGTGACGGAGGCGAAAGAAGCAGGGTGCGACGATGTGCTGGTCAAGCCTTACCGGATCCCCGAACTCATCGAAAGGATGCAGATATTGGTGAAGAGACAAGAAGTCCTGAAAGAAGGGGGGACGATGAAGTAGAGGCACGCCGGCATTGCAAGGAGGAGCCGGCACGATAACGAAGTGGATGAGATGGAAATGACTAAAGACACAAGAAGAGATTTATTATTGTTAGACATGACAAGAGCCGGCACTCGGATTGAATGACTTTATGGAAATGACCCCTCATTCTTGGAGTGGAGGAGGGGGGGAAGGCTTGGGAACAGCATGAACTGGAGTTTTTTTTTTTTTTTTTCTTGGGTCGGTTGCCTAATAATGATACCCAAGTATGGGAAGACAGGCCTTTGCAAGAAGGAGACGAAGACGAGAGGAAAACCGAAGCAAATACATTGAAGCTCGTAGATGGGTGATTCGGCAGCAAGACAAATGACTCCGTGGTGGCGCATTTGATGCGATGCTCCGATTCTAGACGTGTGCCGCAAGGGGTGTTAATTAGGTACCTACTACCTACATCGTAGGTATGTAGCACCAGCGGAATGCCGGGACGACACAGCCGGGCTTCGCTGCGGAGAGTCCGGGGGAGTAGCGCCTGGCCAACTGCATCAACATGCTGACAGTGCACCGCCTCAGCGGCCTGGCTCCGCAGCTCCAGGCTGGCTGCCTGGGACGACGACGACGACACGGGGCGAAGGTGTGGGAGGGGCGTTGTCCAGGCCGGGCCTGGGGCGGGTTTGAGAGGTGGGGGAAGGGGTCGTCCGCCATAAGTACCTACCTGAACCTACCTTAACCTCCCTTCTCTCCATCTTCTCTCCATCTTCTCCACGGCACGTAATCAAGCTACGGTGCCTCCCTTGCCTACTCCCTACCTGGGTATCCCTAACCTGATCCTCCGTCGGGGCGGCCCCGCGGCGGTCAGAGAGGGGAGATACAAGGTATTCGTGGATAGGCGTGGTGTACTTGGTACTGTGTGAAGGATTTTTGCATGGACCTCGTGATTGAAGCCCGCCTCGGTTCTGTGAAGAGACAGAGAGACATGCACGCCCCCAAGATGAGAAGGGCGTGTTCCACCAATGAGGGACCGGCCTGCGATGCGATTGGCAAACCCCCCCCCCCTTTTCCCAAATTAGTGGATTGGCAGAATCACCAAACTCGTGACGAAAGGCCATTCCATGTTAGGCCGGTAGCCAAGGCTAAGGCTAGGAAAGGTGGTTTATTATGGACGTGGCCGTACCACTAGGAGCCAGTCCGGTCAGTTGCTACCCTCATTGCAGGCATCAGGTGAGAAGCAAAGGGCAGTCTATGTGATTTCTTGTCCGTAATTTACTGCCATGGCATCGCATAAAAGCTCGAATCCGTGACTGTGGAAGAGGACGGCCGAGGACCAGCTCGTCCAGGAAAGTATCGGCATCGATCCTCCTGCACCTTTCCCTTCTTCCTCCGCCTCGTCCCCCCCGTTGCCTCGGTAGAGTCTTCCGTGCGCCTCAAAGAAAAAGGAACATCTGGGGCTGGGGAAGCCCCTCCCCCACCATTGCTGATTGCTTGATTCGGTCCACTCCCGTCCACCCCCAAAATGATAGCCGTTCAACAGGCACACTCGCAAGAGGCTGCCCTCTGCTGTCTTGCATCGCATACCTTGCACAGGTCCTGTAGTGCAGGTATATATGTCGGCAGTGCGAGTAAAAGCGTCTTCTCGACGACTCCTGAACGGCTTGCCCTCCCCCTACTCTCTCGTTGGAAATCTGGCCACCTCGCCTTTCTCGCTGCCCGCCCGGTCTGTCTAGGAGTTATCTATAAGAGAGCCCTTGCTCCTCCAGGGTCCCACTCCCTTAGTTGATCGCCGAGCCTGCACCTAATCTCTCTTGGCTCCTTCTCGGCTTTGTTTACTTTGCTTCTCTCCTTCGAACATATCTTTAGGACACCTTCTCACCTTTCGACCTGCGGCTTCCGGAACCCTCCGGAAAATTTCATTCTTGTCGACTTGTCGTCGCTGCGTCCATTTGCCATCTTTCAGTACAACTTCTGTGCGCCTAGCCGTCCTCTATAATTCTTCCGTTCGTCATTTCCAACCCTGTTGCCCACAATGGCCGACCGCGTGCACCGAGTCACCATGTTCAAGATTGCCTCGCAGGAGGAGCGTGACAAACTTCTGGCTCAGTACAAGATCCTTGGTCAGACGCACGAGAAGGTAGGAAGTTCTTCCGTCTGTCGTCCCGTCCTTTTCTTTCTCCTACGGCTCCTTGTCGTTCTTCCGCGGCGCCTGCATGTTTACCATTGAGTCCATGCTCTCATGTTTGTTGACGGTGGAGGTTGCATCCTGCCCTGCCACAGCTGATCCGGCTTCAAGGCATCGGGTCGTCGTGGGTGCTTGCAGAGGACGTCTTCGGTATATATCCCATATCGGTCTATGTCTCATATCATTATGCTTGTTCGGCAGGCTCCTTTTCCCCAACAGCTTTTGTTGAACAAGAGTTGAGTTTGCCCAGCACCATCTTTCGAAGGATGATTTTCTCGTCCACTTCCTCGTCAAAACAAGCCATGCTCAACTGTGTAACCCGAGACCTGAAACTCACGTGCCCGTTCTCCGTGGTGGAACGCGTGTCGACTCACATGGCGACTGGAAATATGTTGACATTTTCATCTCATAGGACGGCAAGCCCTACATTCTTTCCCTCATCGTTGGTCCCACCGAAGAAGACCAGCGAAACCAGGGCTACACCCTGGTCTGCAAGACCGAGTTTGCCAGCCTGGAGGATTTGAAGTATTACGACGATGAATGCAAGGCTCATCTCGAGATCAAGAAGGTCGTCCGTGGCCTGAGCGTCGACGGTATCCTCACCGTCTTCTTCAAGCCGCAGGTCGTGAGCGGGGGTAGCCAGTAAAGGCTGCGCTCGCGCAAGTGTCCAGGTAATGCTTTCACCGCGATAGGTTGGCGTGGGAATATTCGACATGTAGCGTCAATTGTCAATCTTCTGGAGTTCAATAGAGACAAGAAACTTTGCCTGCTGCTTCATGCGTCCGACCATAGGATCTTGGCCCGGGGGACAATTCGCACTCATCAGGCCTCATTCTTTCTTTCACTGAAGTCTTTCAGGCCATCCATCCACGCTCCGAACCCCCAGATGAGCGCCTTGCCGGCAACCGCTTTGACGGTGCTAGCCAAGATACCATAAAACGTTTCGTAACACTCGTAGGCTACGCCGCCCTGCCCGTTATCAATGAAGTCCTGAACACGTTCAGCACGCAGTCCCAGCCCCATGAGGCGATCCGTGGTACGCCAAACCAGACGGATCCCGGTACGGCCATCACGCTCAAACTGCTCAAATTTGCTGACGACGAGGGCAGTCTTGCTGCGCTTGCTTGCGTCGGCCGGGTCCAACCGCGCATGGAGCTTCAGCGTAGTGCCAGCGCCCAGGGTGGAGGAGAGGTCAGCAATGGGAATGTCAGCCAAGACAATCGGCAAGACAGGCTTCGGTGCCGGCTGGCTATCCACGTCGACGTGGGGGCAGAAGGCGTTCCACGAGTGGTAGTTTCTGGTGTCGAGGACGGTGGTGAGGACGGTCTGCAGGCTGGCGTCGATGGTGGTGGAGCAGTAGATGGACCAGGTCCCGCCAGGGCCGTACGTGGGGGTCTCGAAGGGGGCGTCTGTGGTGATGGCAGGCCGTTGGCTAGAAGGCATCTTGAGGGAGCTCATGCTTGCTGTCTTTTGACGAGAATGTCGTCGGACTGCGGTGGTGGTGACGGATGTAGGAGTTGTCGTACTTGTATGTCAGGCGAGGGAGGACGAGGGTTGAGGACGAAAGCGATGAACGGATGGGGGGGGGGGGGCTCGTTGGTCTGGACCAAATGTGCAGATGGTTCCCTCGACCTGTAGTGGCTTGACCAGTGCGATTGCTGGTTGAAGGGATGGAATGGAGATGCACGGCAGCTGTATGTCCTTGCATCGTGACGTTGTTGGTTCCAGTTGGGTTGGCAATAGCTCCTTGTCGATAAGGTAAGTCACGAAGGAGCGGCTTCCCCACCTGCATCATCCTGGGCAGTCGGTACTAGCCAATCCACTTGCCAAGTTGTTTTGGCGATGGTCAATAGGGATAACATGAAAGGAATATCATCTACAAAATACCCTTTACTCTTTCGCTCTAAGGGAAACAAGAAGTTTGTTCCAGAAGAGGGCACCACCCATGGGCTTCATGGACTTCCCTCCTACGACGAAGCACGTCTTCACCAGTCGAACGACCATGTCCCGTTGCTATCCCCCCCCTTGTTGCATCATCAACACCAGCTACTACAATGGCTCGGCATTCATCTATTTTCAACATGACTTGGCCAGGAATTGCGTCGGCCGCCTCAAGCAGGGCGATTTCTTGTCTCATCACTATGTAGTAGCACGACTCGTGTTCGCCAAGGACAGGCTGTGCAGATAAAACAATTCCCAGCTAGAGTCTACAGCCTGGCATGACACCATGCTCCTTTTGGCGAGGCTCTGCTGCTGGCCGCCTTGCTCTCTAATCACCTGTCCTGCGCCGAGGGGAGCAGGGGCGAGTAGCATTGGAAACCTCAACAAAAATGAAGAGAGCATCAGGTCTCGAGAGCGAATCCGAGCCTGTCACCAACAAAGACGTCGCGTCCCGTCCTTGGAACACACTGAGCCTCGGCATCTCCCACCATTGCCCCACTTCGTCGGCGCCTCACTTCACTTATCGCCAGCGCCAGCACCTATCAGTGTGCACCCAGGGACTACCCTGTACTTAGATCTCTCCGTGCGTGCGCAAGCAGTTGCGCGAACTAGGTTTGACGACAGCCTGCAAGTAAAGGATTGGGACCTCGGCCAGCCCTCGGGGCGTCCGGCATTGCTTGCCTAATCCGATTGACCGTGGCCGCTATACCAGCAGGTCAAGCAGGTGTAGGCATTGGCGTGTCATTGTGAACAGTGGGTTTTTCGGTTCTTCGACCCATCCAGAGCAAGGGTCTTCTCATCCTCCCCAACAATTATTGCCAGCAAAAACCATCGCAATCATGATAATACAACCATTCTGCCCATAGACCGCTTCAGATCGAGTACCGCGCCCTCTTTCGTTACTCACCATCCCACACAAGCCTTAAAGATGGCCGCCAAATCACCAGCGTTCCCCGGCTTCGTCAGCCTAACCGATCAAATCTTTGTCCGGGAGCCTGATGCAAGCGATGCACCTGCTCCATCGCACCACCCAGACATTGTCATGATATATGGCTGGGGAGATGGTCTGCCCAAGCACGTCGCCAAGTACTGCGACGGATTCCGCACACTCTACCCCCAGGCCAAGCAGGTTGCTATACTGTCTCCCATTGGCAGGGCCATGTTCTCCAACCTCGAACAACGCTCAAAATTCTTTCTGCCTCTCATCTACAACCTGTTCCCTTCCACAGAGCTGCCCACCAAGAAGCCGTCCATTTTGGTTCACACAATGTCCAACACGGGCGCCGTCAACTTTTACGCGACTGTCTATGCCTTTCACCAGCTCTACAAACAACCTTTCCCGCACAAACTCATCGTCATGGACTCAACGCCTGGAAGCACCGACTTCAGCCTAGACAACCTTGGCCGTTGGTCTCGAGCCATGGCCTACGGCACGGCGGGCTGGTTCCCATGGCCGTTTGTCGTCACCCAGGGTATCTGGGCCACGTCCATTACCGTCAGCACCGGCATTGGCTACGTCCTAGGTAACGAAAGCGCTGGTGGCTGGAGCGCTAAAGCTGCTCTCGACTACACGTATGAGCCAAAGGATGCGCGAAAGCTCTACATGTACAGCAAGGAGGACGACCTAATCGGCTGGGAGGATATCGAATTGCATGCCTCGAAAGCCAGAGAACTCGGCTGGAGCACTGATATCGAATCCTTCCAGGGCTCGGGCCACGTCGGTCACATGCGAAAGTTCCCAGAGCAGTACTGGAACGCCATCAAGTCGTCCTGGGAGTGCACACAGACACAGTGATTTTTTCTTTTTCCCGGCTGAACACCGCGTATAGACATAGATGTATTAGATAACAACTACTCATGCGATATGAGGGCCACGGGTACGATGCGAGCGATGGGTTAGCTCGAGGACCCTAATGATTAGATGATGAGATAGACTTGCCGATTTCTTTTCACGTCTTTACATAGCAACTAGATCACAGAGCAGGATATGCGTGCTAATAATTTGTCATCTCATTTGCGTAAGATACTTGCTCGTTCATTCAGAAAAAGCCCTACCAGTGTGTTGTCCCAGGAGACTCCGAGATATGACCGTAAACGATGGGCTCTTTGAATCTCACCTGGAAGAGTTTGCAAAGTCCATCACCACTGCGTCACCCAACAACCACGTAATTAATGTCAACAATACCCCCCCACTTTTGTCGTCGACATGACTACGGTGTATAGCAGCACACTTACTTACACAGGTCTTTTCGCATCATAATATCATGTTCACAAGAGCAACGGCCATCTTCACCACTCCGCGCCTCACCACCCTGCAACGCCCCAGCTTCACATCCACAATGAGCTCCCTCACCCCCCTGTCCTCCCTCCGCGTCTCCAAGCACCTCATCCCCGCCAGCTCCCGCGCCCCCAACACGTCCGTCCAGCACAAGCCCGTGCTCATCTACCACTCCGCCTTCCCTTGCCCCTCTTCTGCAGCAGCCATCGAGTCGCATCTGCGGCACGTCGGCGTCGTCGTCCCGCAGTGGCGCTTCACCATGTACGATACATCGCACTACCACAGCACCACCCACGAGGTCCTCTGTGTCAGCCACGGCCGCGCCCGTCTGTGTCTCGGCGGCGAGGATAACCCGGGCAAGGTGGAACCCCTGGTCGAGGCGGGCGATGTCCTAGTCCTGCCCGCCGGTGTCGCCCATCGCCTGCTGCAGGACCTGGACGGCGGCTTCCAGATGGTGGGGAGCTACCCCGCGGGTAAGGAATGGGATATGTGCTACGGTGGTCCGGAGGAGGAGGACCAGTCGGAAAGGATCAGGGCCTTGAGCTGGTTCGAAAAGGACCCCATCTATGGTACCAACGGTCCTGTCCTGGACAACACGTCTTGAATCGACTAGAATGATCGTAGAAAGCATAACACGTGGTAATCCTGACAACTCCCGACTCAGGTCAGGAACTCTCGAGTCACGGATGATAAATCATTGCCACGGAGTCTGCAATCAGCAATATCTCGACTAGTTGTGTCTTCTTCATCCTTGACCAGCTCTCAATCATGATAGTGGCGAGCGGCAACCCGCCCTGAACGAGCACGACTTTGCTGTCTTGAAATTCAAGACCTCTTTGTACGCCAAACACTTTCGTCCAGCACTTGATCGAAATGAGAAGCGGTCACTCGTCTCGTCCTCCGTCCCACCCGATATGCCTGGCTTCTGATAACATGTGTGATACCGTTGTTCTACTGTCTCATCACCTCCTCTTTGTCGAGTCGTACCAGTCTCTGGTCGAAGCCGAAGATTGGGCCGTCTTTGTGCAAACTTCTTCACAGACGGGTCCTTATGACACCACATCCAGGCGATGGGCCTGCTTGCTCCCGTTAGTGCCCACAAACTCCCTTCATTCTACCAGGAATTCATAGCTGACAGGTAGAGTCACACGAACGGGTCTCAAGGTGGATAATCAAATTGGACCATGAAGATTACCTGCGTGTCTTTTGGGTCGTGATGTCCAGACTGTCTAAGTCCACTGAACGTCAATAGAGTACCACATGTGAAGAAATGCGTAGCTCGTGTAGTATAATCAAACCAACCCTCGATACGCACTTACAAACGCCCAAATTCCTTGATCCATTGTACCTCAGATATAATTGTCTTCACCGAACTCGCTCCCTTCCCAAAAACATAGCTTTCGGTGGAGCCGTTGAGCGCAGCTGCCCCGGAACGGCCCATCAACCGATATTGACGGGCCACGGTCTTATGCAAGACCGAAACCGTCATTCGCGCCAGCAGCTACACAACCCGTTCAGCACCCGTTGTCTCGTCCATTTCTGTGCCAGAGTCGCTACCTCTTCTTGACCTGGCGTCGTCCTTTCTCAAGCTTAACATTCGTTCCAGCGGAGCCGGTTCTTTCTCGAGCGTGAAAAGTGAAACGAGTACCATGACGCCGCACACAATGACCATGACCTTCATCTGTTCGGCGAAAGCGTCTACATAGACCCTGCTGACCAGTTCCCGAAGCTCCTGGGGGAGCTGTAAGCCTGACAAAGGTGAGCGATGCAGTCCCTTTAGCTGCTCATCTGTCAGACGACCTTCCAGATACCGGTTCGTGTGATGGTTGAAAATGACCGTGCAGATGGAGAGACCGATGCATCC
Organism: Stachybotrys chlorohalonatus IBT 40285; assembly: GCA_000732775.1. Lineage (NCBI taxonomy): Eukaryota > Fungi > Ascomycota > Sordariomycetes > Hypocreales > Stachybotryaceae > Stachybotrys > Stachybotrys chlorohalonatus. Next base: position 12,888 of record KL660781.1, read on the forward strand.
TCCAAGCACACGCGCTTGCGCGACGGCGCCCTGCACTGATGCAAGCTCGCTTTGCCCCGGAGCTAGGATGTTGGCCATCATTGTTGCAGCCGCAAATGAAAGTCCTACCCCGAGCCCAAATATTGCCTGGAACCCATACTGCGATACCGGACTTGCAGTTTCACCTGACACAGTTGTCATGAGGCTTGTTCCTAGTAGCTGGAAACAGGCTGCAGCAACAAGTGTGTAAGAGGTGTTGTTCTTTTTGTTCGAGACTCTACCCCCCAAAAAAGATCCTATGGCGCAAGAGCCGAGCAAAGGGAGAATATGAGCAGTGGCTAGCAGTGCACTCTCATGGTTGACTATTTGAAAACGCTCTGGCAACCCAATGGACAACGACATGTAAGGGAATCCGGTTAATAAAGTCACACTGCAAAATGGTTAGCTCATTGTGTTATTTATACTATCGACAAGAACCAATGAACTTACACCAATCCTGAGGCGTAAACACGGCGGAGCATTAGTCTGATTGGGAAGATGGGCTCTATGTGTGGAAACTTGTTCATCTCCAGCAGGACTTCCCACAACACAAAGGCAATCCAACTCACACCCGATATGATCAGAGCAGATATGATGGCCACGCTGCCCCATTCGAATGTTTGAGATCCAGCCTGCTGAATAGCAAATACAAGGAAGCCGGAGCTGGTCAGTAAGGTTGTGCTACCTACAAAGTCGATACTCGTAAAGGCTTTCCAGGAGAGAATGCCGGCAACATTCTCATGAGGCCAGAAATTGGCGATAATAAGGATAGCAACAAGGCCAAAAGGTATGCTATCATCGTTAGCGCGAAGCACAATGTAAACATCGCTGCTATACCTACTTCATGTGAAACAGCCACCTCCAGTCGGATAGCTGTGAGACCAAGCCGCCGACAAGAGAGCCAAGCACAAATGCAACAGCGAGAGTTGCGCCAATCATGGCTGAGATGATGCTTGGGCGATCCCCAGGTCCTACCTCGAATAGCCCGATCTGCGCAAGACTATAGAGTCCGGAGGCGCCCACACCCTGAAACGCCCGGCACACAATGCTGCAAAGGTTAGATTCGTTGGAGAGCCGGACCTTTTTCGATGCTTACAGAGCAACCATGGTTCTCGAAAGAGCGCAACCCAGAGAGAAAGCGACAAATAGGATCCACGATGTCAACAGCATGTTGCGTCGACCGTAAATATCGCTTAGTTTTGATATGCAGACAGCAAAACCTAGAAGTCGCAATCAGCGAACAGCTATGTCACCACAGCGAATATACATACCCATGTAAGTCAACAAGTAGGCCAGGATAATCCATGGCGCATTGAGGAAATCGTGCAGATCGTGAGATATGGTTACCAAGGACGTAGAAGCAATCGAAGTATCTAAAGCGGAGAATAGGAGGCCGAATAACAGCCTGCATCAAAGTCAGACTTGGCTGCGTCCTCATCGCCTGGTTGTTCACTTACGCCGTCATTAGCAAACCCTGACGAACACCAGAAACTGGGCGTCTTGCACCATGCAAGTGGGCTTTCTGTGACTGTCTCTGACGGTTATTCGCAATGATCTCCTCGGGGATCGGTGCATCAAGCATCGGCGGATCCGAACGCCGACGTTGGTCGAGATCGTCTTTTGCCATGGCGGAGCGATAGTGGTTGAGTTGCAAAGGGATTGCTTTGACTTTGACTTTGACTTCGTCTTTGCCCCAAGGGGACAACGTCGTTGGTCTCAAACTCAAGCGTTCTTGCCCCTTTACAAAGCCTTCACAACGAAGCTGATTCGATGCGGCCAACGGGAGTTTTCGAAAAAGACGATGGTCCCAGTGACAATTTCCGGGGGGACCGGTATCAGGACGGTGATATTGGGTAGGCAGGTAAAGGAGCATGCAGAGGTGTTCCCAGCAACAACAATCGATCGGCGTTCTTATGGAGAGGAACGAAGAGGTTTAAGTGAAGCCTAACTCGAACTTTAGGGCGACGTGGCTCGCTAAAGTAAGCTTGGAAAGAAGAAGGCTGAAGAGAATGGGCAGGCGAGGTGTGTTAGAGCAGGAATGCTCAAGCCAAGTGGAGGAACGGATTTTGCGGTAGGTAAAGAAGCACAGATCAAACTGAATCGTGATCAAGAAGGTGCCACCTGCCTCGTCTTACCGATAGGTGTGAAAGCGGCCAAGGTTGGCAGGCAGGTGCCAGAGCAGGGCAGTCACTACCCGTACGTTGGGGATACCGTTCTTGCCTTCCCTAGGAGAGGGAGTTGAGATCACCAAACGGTAATGGATCAGCCCCTCAAACGGAGTTCTCCCAGACCAATCGCAACCACTGACTTCGTTCGTATGTTGCCTTGGGGAGCTGCTGTTCTTAATAGGCGACCCTCAGCGACTGCAATACCCCCGTCCAATGCCACAACCAGAACAATGAGGCAGGGGACGCTCGGCACACGAAGACTAAGCATCGCTTGGTGATCCTGATCGTTTGGACCGAGTGCAGAAACACGGTCATCATGCCCAAGGGGATAGCTGTCATGGTCTGACAAAGAACGGCTACAATGTATATTGAATTGAAACATGCTGCATCACCTGGTGGCACTGAGCCGAGTGCGAGTCCGCTTCGAAGCGTCAAATCCTTGGATCAGTCGTCGCCAGTAGCCAGCCTGGCAATCTGAAAGCAGGACCATTTTCGCTTAGGGTCACCCAAATGCAAACACAGGGTTATTGCAGCTGCTGTGCAACCCAGAGCCGACGCCCATGGACCTCCTTGACTCGTGCTAGACTCTGGAGACGATCGGATAGACTTGCAGTATTTGCCCAAACCAAACAAAGAGCCATGTCTTCCTTATTGAGTTCAAGCGCCTCCAGAGTTTCCTTTCGATTCCCTCTTCGTCTACTATCCTTCTTGACCCTGGGTGCTCGAGCCTGTACGCCATCCGGCGCCAAACTTGATGCCAGCTGATTGCAACGCCTTGGTTATAAAAAAACTGCTGTTTTTGCAACGTGACATGTGCGGTTTTGTGTCTCCATAGAGCGCCGCACGCAAAATCTGGAGGCTGGCTGAGGAGACCCTGATGTGGCTATCCGAGGCGCCGTGATACGGGATCTCAGCACTCTACATCTGCCGCAACATAAGTATGCATCCATTTTTGTGCTGAATCTGTGCTCCTTGAAGCTCCTGTGCACCGGTGTACCCGATTCTTTGGGATGATTTGTGACGATTCGTAATCTTTGGACCGTTTGACCATGTGGCGAAGGCGTTGAGCCTGTATCACTCTCGAGTCTCTCCTGGTTATTCGCGAAACTTCACTCTTGTTGATGCCTATTCCATGCCCCAATCCGAGACAGGGCTTCCTTTTACTGCAGAAGACGAGATATCAGCCACGGAAAAGTCTGTAGACAGTACATTCGGACCTTGGGTATGACCATTCCGTGCGCTTGTCTCGGAAGTCAGGGGCAGTTCTGCGCCGACCCTCGACAATCCTGAACGGAAGGATTTTGCTGGATGAGTTTCGACAGCATGCCTTGCCCTTGAACATGGTTAAGAAACTGGGTCGGTCGCGTCATGGTAGCTGAGGCTTGGTGGCGAATGCTGTACGCATGAATGAATGTAACCCATTTCTCAGGGATGTCATTGCGGACGTGGTTGGCATAGGAAAGCGATATCACAGTCCAACCATATATATCTCTTATAAATTTCTCGCTTGCGTTGTCTATGGTAATGATACGCGATGCATGGACTTGCAACATTCGAGCTCTGCACAAGATGGGATATTGTAGCCAATACCCTTATCCCCCTGGCCTGACTCACCCACCAATGGTCTGCTTCAACGTATTCTTCAGCTTGGTAGAAGTATGAGCACGAAATATATTTTTCCCCTGCTCTTGTGTTAGGGGAGGTTTCGGTCCATTGCCATTGCCCCGATTGATAGGGTTGGGCGTGCTACAAGCAGATCGCGTTACTCTGTTTCGTATGGAATCTCTGCTCACAATCCGCCCTGGGACACCCCAATATTCAGCTGCTATCTTTAACATCTTCTTTTGGGCATCGTCTGCGGGTGTGGCTTTCGAGGGTTCAAAGTTTGCTCGTCTGCTGTTTTTCTTCTTCTTTTTTTGGCGATTCGTCGGCGACGAATACATTGAGGCATCGGGAGCTGTGGTTCGTGAACACAAGCCTAGCTACCCCTTTTTGAACATCCGTTCTCATCACACATGAGCTTCGACTCATATTCGGATGAGGCATTTTTGGATATCGGGTTCATCAAGGGCAGTGACATGAATCAAAAATCGGCTAGATGCGAGTAGACCAGTGCAGTGTGCCTAGGTACTTCCGTATTTTCGTTGATCACGCAAGCTCCTTCCCAATTCCCAGCACGACGGAGCTTTAATAAGATGCATGTAGCCAGGGTGAAGCTGCTTCTCACGCTGATCTCTTCCTGTTGTTTGAATCTATGGTTTGCCGGGGCTCTGCTCATCTGCATCGTCACCTCAGTTTGCCATCCGGCCCATGGACCCTATGGTCGATTTCTAGTTGCGCTTGACCCATGATGTGTATCGAGCATAAACCCCTTTCTCGGCTGCTCTCAAGGTCCTTTGAGCCTACTAGGGTGATCGCAACCTCTACATGTGTGCAATCCAAAGCGAAAGCATCACTTCGCTCGGTCTCTCCGCCCAGCAATCATCTCGACATGTTAGGTTAGTCTTGATGGTTACCTCTTCTGTCTGATTGATGTCTCAATCGCACAGCTTTTCGGACATCTGTTAAATCGTGGATGTGATTTGCCCAAGACATCCGTTTGCCTCCTGTACGATCAGGGGCATTTCTTCTATCTCATGCCATTGACCCGTTCACGAACTCGGCCTTTGCTTCGTGCTCGCAATCGGTTTCACTGGCACACCGTCGAGCCTAGCACAGAGGGCGGAGTATGTCGATTTCCACCGAGAATGCCGCACGCTGGGGGTCCAGAAGAATCACCGTCTCTTCCAGAGGATGAATCTTCGAATTTCATTTGTTCAGGCCCGACTACTCAGCTGCCTTTTATGTCGACTGATGTTTTGCGCGTTCAGGGGTCCACTCATTCAACCTGAACAGAAAGGGGGTGTAGGTGCGGCTCTGCCTAACTGTTTGGATGGCATGTCCAAGTTGACCAGTTAACTAGAAAACGCACAGCTTTCCCCGAGCATGCACATTTCTTGTAAAGTCTCGCTACATTTTTGCCTCATACTTGAAGTACCATTTTGGCTCGACATACTTTTCTGCACTGACCTCCTCAAAAGATACTTGTACTTTGCGTCGTACTTACATATCTTGACTGTTTTAGCAAGCCATTCACTTGCAACTACATTTTGCACACCGTCTATTTGACTTCTAGACTTTTAGATTCCAATCAACGGCTTGTGGCGAGGACGTGCATACGGTCTGAAGCCAATACAGTACACAACAATCCAGCTACAACACCACGCGCCCACGTTTTGGGAAGAAATGTCGAGAGCCAAGGCAATGGCGGATGATGTGGCGGTAATTGGTCTTGGAGTTCGATTTCCTGGCAAGGCAACGTCTCCTGAAAAGCTGTGGGAAGTACTTTGTCGGGGAGAGTCACAGTGGTCAGAGTTTCCCTCCGACCGCCTTAACATCGATGGTTACTACCATCCCAGCGGAGATAGACAGGGCAGCGTGGGGTGCCTCACCCGGGACTTTTCTGTTTATGTGTGGCTGATTTTGTTACAGATTTCGTTTAAAGGAGCACATTTTCTCCATGAAGACATTGCGGCTTTCGATGCCTCGGTATTTCAGTCCCTCACGTCCTGTTTCAAGACTGTGGCTGACATTTCTGTACGCAGTTCTTCGGAGTGAGCGCCGATGAGGCAACGTCTATCGATCCTCAGCAAAGGCTTCTGCTTGAAGTTTGTTATGAAGCCATTGAAAACGGTGCGTTCAACAGCCCTTTTGCACGCATGCCTGCTGACTCGTAGAACAAGCCGGTCTTCGTAAAGAAGACTTGGATGGAAGCAATACATCCGTTCATGTAGGATCGTTTGTTAAAGGTAAGGGATCGTTCGATATTGTTCTGGCAATTCCTATCGCTGACATCACTTAGATTATGAACAGATTTGTCTGCGAGATCCTGATTGGCAGCCAAAATATGCTGCTACCGGTAACGGGATCGCCATCATGGCGAATCGTATCTCATACTTCTTTAACCTTCATGGTCCTAGCATGACAATCGACACTGGCTGTAGCGGAAGCCTCGTGTCAGTCCATATGGCGGCCCAATGCTTACGAAGCGGGGAGACATCCTTGGTAAGGAAAACACTGTTGTAACAGAAATTGTTCTGATCAATCTGAACTTAGGCCATTGCTGCTGGTGCAGGTATGATTTTGACCCCCAGTACTATGATGCCAATGACGGCCCTAAACTTTCTGAGCCCTGATGGAAAATGCTTTACATTCGATGCTCGCGCAAACGGCTATGGTAGAGGAGAAGGAATTGGAGTCGTCATTCTAAAGCGCCTTTCGGACGCTCTGAAGGACCGCGACCCGATCCGGGCTATCATTCGAGGCAGTCATGTTAACCAGGACGGGCGCACAACAGGCAAGCCATCCCCTTTTCTAGTCGCATACTTGCCAAACGCTGACAAGTTTAGGAATCACTCTTCCAAGCAAAGAGGCTCAAGTGGCCAACATCCGTGCTACCTACGCCAGTGCAGGTCTTACCTTTGAGCAGACGGCATATGTAGAATGTCATGGGACGGGTACACCGGCTGGTGACTGGCGAGAACTTAGTGCCATCTCGGAGACCGTAGCCACCTGTCGAAACAAGAAGAATCCCGTCATCGTCGGGTCCATAAAGCCCAATGTTGGTCATCTTGAGGGCGCTGCTGGAATTGCTGGGCTTATCAAGGGGGTTTTGGCTCTGGAAAATGGCCAAATACCCCCCAATGCCAACTTCGAACTTGGAAACCCCGACATTGATTTTGAGAACTGGAAGGTCAAGGTGAGCTCTCCTTCTCTTTTCATTTTAGCTCCCAAGTCGTACCAGATTAATAACGACAGTAGGTTCCTAGGGAGACGCTCCAATGGCCCCTTCCAGGTATTCGGCGGCTCAGCGTCAACTGCTTCGGCTTTGGTGGAACAAATGCGCATGTCATATTGGACGAGGCCCCCAAAAACTTCCAACACACAGTTCTAAGTAACTGCTTCAACCCTGCCCAATCACAGAAGATGTTGGGAGAACATGGTTGCCCCGACTTGGGCCACGCCGCTCGTTCTCCGAAGCTCTTCTGTTTCTCTTCACAAGAAAGGCTGGGCGTAAAACGCATTATGGCTACGCATCTGCCCTATCTCATGGCAAGCCAGCGCCACGCGGATGCAAACCTGCTGCGAGATTATGCCTACACGCTTGCCTGTCGTCGATCCAGAATGGAGTGGAAAGGGGCTATCGTTGCCAAGACCATCGATGAGCTGATATCTGGCCTCGACAGATTCCCGCAAGGATCACCACAACGATGCAGTCAGGCAAAACCGCGAATTTGTTTCGTCTTTGCTGGCCAAGGTTCCCAGTGGGCCGGAATGAGCCAAGCTCTCATGAGGTATCAAGAATTTCGCAATAGCATCCTCAAAGCTAGTTCATACATCAAGATGTTCCTGGGTAGTAATTTCGATCTTGTGGAGGAACTTGAGACAGAGGAAAAGGATTCGCGCCTCGCTACACCTGAGCTATCCCAGCCGGCGACTACAGCCTTCCAGGTGGCTCTCGTTGATCTTTTGGCTAGCTTTGGTGCTCATCCAGCAGTCGTCATTGGTCACTCATCCGGAGAAATTGCAGCCGCATACGCGGCCGGTGCTATTACATGCGAAGAGGCGTGGGGCATTGGTTATTATCGAGGTCTAGCCGCAGCAAGTGTTTCGATCTTGGCACCCAAGTTATGTGGAAAGATGATGGCCATTGGCATGTCTCGAATTGAAGCAGAAAACTACCTACGGTCAATGGGAGAGTCAGTACAGATTGCTTGTATTAACAGTCCCCAGTCGACAACAATATCTGGGCAGGCGGATGCGATCAACTACCTGGCAAATGATTTGCAGAAGAAGCAAGTCTTCCATCGCGTCTTGGATGTCCACGTCGCATACCACTCGTCTCAGATGAAACTCGTCGAGCACGGTTACGAGCAAGTCCTCCGGGGACTTTGTCCTCTTGATACGGACCCATTTGTGACAATGATTTCCTCGCTTACCGGAAAGGAGGTCAGAGGATGTGAACTGAACAACAGATATTGGGCCAGCAATATGGTCTCGCAAGTGGATTATGTTGCTGCCGTGCAAACAATGTTGAAGCTCCCCCCTGAAAAGCTGCCAGACACGATACTTGAGCTGAGTCCTCGGCCCACGCTACGATCACCCACCATGGCCACCATTGCCGACGCATCACCTGATACTCGGATGGTGTATCATGGAGTTTCAGATCCAAAGATTGGAGAGGGCCGTGGTCTTTTGCAGGTCATGGGGGATCTGTGGTGCCGAGGTGCTGATTTGATGATGGATGTCATTGTGTCGCAAGATGATAGCCATATCCCACCTCGATGCCTGCCCGATCTACCTCCTTATTCGTGGAACCATGAAAAGACCTTCTGGCATGAATCCCACCTGAGCCAAGCCATGCGATTTCGGAAGTATGCTCGTCAAGATCTAATTGGCGCCCTGGCGCCTGAGTCACTCTCGTTTGAGCCTCGCTGGCGAGGTTATCTGCGCATCTCCGAAAACCCTTGGATTCAGGATCACCAAGTACAGAAAACCGTGATATACCCCGCCTCGGGCATGATCTGCATGGCTTTAGAGGCAGCGAGTCAGTTGAAGGAGGACGCAGCAGGTGTTCAGGGTTATGAGATCACAGACATGCGAATCGACAAGGCCATGGTCATTCCTGCTACAACTCACGGCCTAGAGGTCATGCTGACAATTCATGATGGCCCACCTGTCGCAATGAAGAATGGGAGACTCAATATCCTTGAGTTTTCCATATATTCAAAGATTCTGGACAGAGATTGGGAGCGAAATGCAGCTGGTTACCTTCAAACTCACCACGATGGAATTGGTTGGCAGTCTGTGCATCGAAATGACTTGCTTGAGTACAATCGCCTCAAGGCAATTTGCAAAGAAGAAGTCGCACCACGTCAGCTATACGAGCTTCTGGATGTCGTGGGGCTCAATTACGGCCAGTCCTTCAAGAACATAGCTGAATTGCGTAAGAGCGCCAATTCGTGTGTTAGCACGATTCGTGTCCCAAACACCAGCTCACGCATGCCAGCCAAGTTTGAATACCCTCATCTTATTCATCCAGCAACTCTCGATGCAATGCTTCATAGTTTGTTCTCTGTCAGACCAACGCCGATGATACCTACGTTCATCAAGAGCATATTCGTCTCAGCCGATCTTGGCTGTAAAGCGCAAGATAGCTTCCATGGATATGCTACTGCTAAACATGTCGGTCTTTTCGATGCCGAAGGTACAGTATTCATGTCGAAACCTGGTTCCCCACAGTCGTACGTCGTGGCCAGAGGCATACGTTTCAGTGCTATCCCGGCTACTTCTCCGGCACAAGATAACTTTCTCCCCAATCATCGCAATCTCTGTGCCGAGATTCTCTGGGAGCAAGACCCCTACTTTTCCGGTCCAGATTCTCTCAATGAGTATATCAGACTATATTCAAAGGTGAAGCCTGGTCTGTCAATTTTGCAAGTTGGGTTTGATGGCCAACTTACTCGCAGCATTCTTGACACTTTGGAGTCTCAAGGGAGTGAACTTGGTGCTCTCTCGAGGTTCACGGTAGGCGTTTCACTGAACGACGGCTCTACAGAGCCTGATCTTTCATTCGTCAAAGACAGCGCACTCCAAAGCGTAGTGGAAATGAGAAGCTTCGATGAACCTGAAACGCTGCCCGAGTACGACTTAATTCTGATCCTCCGCAACAACACAGGAGTCATCAATGCTCTAAAGCGACGACTCAGCTCCGGAGGGATCATTTTTAGTGTTGGGAATTCCCTGCTGAAACATAAATCTTCTGTAAAGAGGAGTAATCTCCCGGCGATACATGGGTTGACTACAACAGGAGTAAAGCCACAGCATCCTCAAGCAGCTCCGATTCTCAACTCAAATCCATATGGTCCCGGAAGCTCTTCTTGTACGACAGTTAATGGCTGGGACACTATTTTTACCGTACAGCTACAAATGGAGAACGCCACCAGTCTGCCAATCCTGGATGTCGTCGTAATAGTCCCAACCGACGCTGGCGAGGAGGCAGTAGCGTTCATTAACGACATCATGAGACTAGCACATGCCAAGGGAAATCGAGTGAAATTCTCATCCTTGAAATGGGAGGAAATCCTTGCGAACAAGTCTTTTCTCAAGGGTAAAGCTGTCATTTCGCTCCAGGAGTTTTCCAAGGCCGAGAGCCGCTACACATACGACTGGTACGAGACTGACTACGACACCTTTCATTTCCTACAACGAACTGTGACGGTGGTCTTATGGATCACCCGCGGGGCGCACATGAACCCTCACAACCCCAAGGCATCACCAATAGTAGCCCTCGCTCGGACTTTGATTTCAGAGGATCCTCTAAAGACGTTTGCCACGCTCGACCTGGATATAGGAACTACCTTGCATCAGTCATTTGTTCCTCAGCGTGTAATGGCAATACTAGAGCGACTTTTCACTCCAATTCAGCAGGCAGAGCCTCGCGACCTTGAGTTTGCGGAGCAAGAGGGCAAGATATACGTGCCACGCTTGTATCCCGTCAATTCACTTAACCGGTCCATTCAAGGCGAACTACCGACGAAGGTCACCCATCGACCTTTCAAAGGCATGGTTGGTTCACCTCATCTAGGATTAGAGGTGGTATTTGGCAAAGCCGGACTAAGCGATGACAACATGTTGTTCAAAGAGGTTCGGCACGCGGAGTTGGGAGTAAATGAGGTCGAAATTAGCTTCACGGAGGCGCCTCTGACGACTTTTGATCTCAGCACTGTCCTAGGTCGATCTTTGCTGTCCAATATTGGAATCGATATACGAGGTCGCGTGAGGAGGGTGGGGAATAAAGTTACGATGTTCAATCGAGGTGACGAAGTGGTAGCCCTGAAGCCAGGGGGTGGCGTGTTCCGGGATACCGTTCGAGTTGATGCGCAGCTTGTGAAGCCTTTCCGCTGCGGAATGATACTCAGCTTTTTCGTCATTGCTTATTACACCCTCATACACGTCGGCAGGATTGGGACACGTCGGAGAGTCTTGATCCATGCTGGTGCTAGCATGTTTGGCCTTGCTGCCATTCATATTGGCAGAGCAGTTGGAGCTGAACTTTTTGTCACAACTCTAGGCCCAGCTTCAAGGCAGCAGCGACAGCATCTTATAGAAATCGGAATCGAGGGGCACCACATATTGGACGCGGACTCTGATTCCTTTGTAGCATCTCTGCTAGGAATGACAGACGGTAAAGGCGTCGACTGTGCATTCGATCCCACGCAGGGTCATGCTGACACAACCCTAGCTTGCGTGAAAACATGTAGGTCATGTGGACTTTTCGATTGCATGCACATTTCTAACGCTTCTTAGGTGGTGTCGCCGTACAGTTGACAGACCCGGTACGATTCATCGGTCAGGTGAAACCTGTGCCGAGCTCAATCACCCTCGTCAATCTTGACTTTGGCCGACTATTGGAAGAAGACATGGGCTTTGTAGTCGACATTCTCAACCGCATGATAGACCTGGTTGCTCGTCCAGCGGCTTTTCCGATATTGAAAGCTCCTACGAAGGTCTTTGATCTGCGCAGCATTTACTCTGCTCTTAGATGTATCGAGGAGTCGCCATATCTAGGGTGCACTCTTATTCATGACGATCCTGACAATAGTCTTGAGGTTCCGGTATCCAGCAAGATTGCCACGAGGCCTTTGGATAACTTCCTGGACGGAAACATGACATACATTCTCTCGGGTGGCTTAGGTGGCCTCGGGCGTAGCATCGCAACGCTGATGGTCGACAATGGCGCAAAGCACCTCGCTTTCCTATCTCGATCTGGTGCTGCTACTCGAGAAACGAAGGCATGGCTACGGGACTTACGAAAGAAAGGCGTCGATGCTCGAGCGTATCGCGTGGACATTTGTGATGAACAACGGCTGCAGGCCATCATTAAGAACAAGGTGTCTGTTGACATGCCTCCGGTCCATGGTGTATTTCAGTGCGCTGCCGTCATCAAGGATGCCCTTTTTGAAAACATGTCATACACGGAGTGGTGCACCGCATTCAGACCAAAGACTGTTGGGTCATGGAACCTCGTACAAGCTGTCCAGGCTATTGGCGACGACGCCTTCTTCGTCTTTCTGTCCAGCTCTGCCGGTGTCATCGGGAACCGTGGTCAGGCCAGCTACGCTGCCGGGAACTGCTTCCAGGACGCTTTGGCGAGATCGCTACGCCTGCGGGGGCGACATGCAGTGTCCCTCGATCTGGGCCCCATCCTCGGAGCTGGTATGCTTGCGGAAGATGAGACGTTGCTTGATATATTGCGCGCAAGTGGCTTCTACGGAATTCGACACGAAGATTTCTTGAAGGTCGTTCAGCATGCCATTACAATGGAGAGCCTGCCTGGTGAGCCGATGCCCCCTCAAGTCATCCTTGGTATCGGCACCGGCGGAATCATGTCCCAGAACCAGCCTGCAGACCCTTACTGGACTCGCACGGCGCTGTACTCATACCTCAACACGGTCGACATGCCACCTTCAGACTTGCAAATAACATCCAAGCCAGGCAGTAGGCCGCAGAACATGAAGAGCCAGCTGGCAGCGTGTCACGACACTGCAGCGGCGTCAGACGTTGTCCGCGCCGGCCTGATTGACATGTTGGCGCGGTCGATGAATTCTTTGCCCGAGGATATTGACGCAGCTAAGCCGCCGACAGCGTACGGCGTCGACTCACTCGTGGCTGTAGGCTTGCGAACATGGGTTATCGGCAACTGTGGTGTGGAGGTTTCGGTTTTTGAGATTCTAAGCGATAACACGGTAGCTGAGTTGGCAGAGTTGATAGCCGCCAAGAGGAATAAAGGGGGTTGATGTCAAGGACAACAAGTATATATGACATGGACACATGTGAGGTTCTCACCGAACGCAGAACTTTTTCTCAAGGAGCCTGCACTATGCCTGTTCTTACGCCAGAATAACGGCCATTTTTGATAGATTGCATCATAAACTCAACGAGATATTCACAACGTCCGAAAAGATAAGCAATGTGTAGGTATGGGCCCCTTGATGAAAATCGTACGAGGCGCCAACAGCCTCGCAACCACGACCCTCTTGAACGGCCTCAATTGCGGATAGCAAAAGAGCAAAAGACAGGGAGAAAACTGCATGAACTCGGGAGGCAGCGGGACAAAAGAATTGCGTGAACTGGGAATCGAACCCAGGGCTCCCCGACGTTGCTCGGATGGCAACGGAGAATTTTACCACTAAACCATTCACGCCGTATCTTGTTGAAAAGATGCAGCACTATTACATGCTATGATTCTCTCATGTTGCTACCCAGCGACCTGCGCCGTGGTGAGAGAAGGAACTTGGACATGGCCTGGCGACCGTTTTGTATGTAAGCAGAATGCTTTAGTTCTCAAATAAAGAACCGTTGCTTGACTTGGTTCAGTAGTCTCAGACGTAGCTACCTATCCACCAGGTGTAGCTCCAGCGGCAATGCTTAACCCTGCGCCTCTCCCCATACAGCTTCGATAACGCTCATCCTGCAGCCAGGCACCCTCGTGACGCCCTGATATTTATGTTAGTCTTCATTCCGACGATTGTTGAGCCGTGGGAGAGAGCGGACGCCGTACCTTGAAAACGAATCTCTCGTCGGCAGCCTGGAACAGCTCGCGAAACTCCTTCTCGGAGCGTTCCTGCGCGTTCAGCAGCGCCAGCATGACCATGTCCATGCCGCGCACCATCTTCTCGTCCCAGGGCGTCTCGAAGCCCGACTCCCGGAGGCAGATGTCGTTGATGATGACGCGGGCCCCTGGCTTGAGGGCCGGCACGAGGTTGCGCAGGATCGTGACGGCGTAGGGGGTGGAGTAGTTGTGCAGGACCCAGCGGAAGTAGTAGACTGCCATGATTAGCACCGCGACAGTGGCCATTGCGTGGCAGGAAAGGAGGCCCTACCATCAGCGTCCTTGACAGGTTGCTCGGTGAAGAAATCGTGAGGCTGCATCTGAACTCTCTGTGCCACCTCCGGAACGTCGCAAATGGGATCCGGTGCACTGGCGGCCATCTTGGGAAGATCTTGCACGATGAAGTTCATCTTGTCCCACTTCTTGCCCAGGCTCACGCACATGAAGCCATGGCTACCTCCGATATCCACAAACGTTCCGCGTCTCTCGTTCAGGTCGGAGAAGTCGTAGTTGTCCACGAAGAAGCTGGGCTCGTATCCCTCACCGCCGGTCAGGCTGACCATGGCCCGCCCGAATCGCTGCGCCCGCGGAGGATCCTTGCCCAGCGTAACAAACATGGGCTCCTTGTCCGTTGTGCCGAAAGCGAAGTTGAAGCCGGCGCGGGTCAGGGACGTCCCTTCGGGGTGTGTCTGCAACGCCTGTAGAGAATGCGCTGCGGCGGGGAACATGTCTTCGGTGTTGAAGCCGACCCAGGCTTGCAGCGCGGCGTCGTCTGCCAACAATCGCGAAGCGGCAGTGTGCGCAATGAAGCCGGGGGTCGGCTCGCAAAAGATCCGGCTGGTCATGGCGTGGCGCAAGGCTCTAGCAAGGTTAACAGAGTCCAGAGTTGTCTTGGACTGTAGTTCAGTCAAGGCAATGGAACCGTCCAGAGGCACCAGCTTTGCTGCACACCGTCAGTGGAATTTCGGGGCTGGGTCTGATGTCACGTACCAATCCCATAGCTGTTGAGAATCTGCAGGCTCATTGAATCAAGGTGCTGCGGCAACCATGTCAGTCAACAAAAGGCCAGGCTCGTTTCAAAGAGCGTTCATGGAGGCGTCTTACGCTCCAAGCTCTCCATCGGATGGTCTCTCTGGGACCCATGGTGAGGTCCTCCAGTTCCTTTGCTGCCGACATAATCTCTCGCCGAGCGGTTTGCATCTCCTCGGGTAGTTCAGGAAAGTCTCCCGGCGCATCGACTCCGAAGCCGGGCAAAGGCAGGCCTTTCTCTCTCATGTACTTCTCCAGCTTCTCCGTGTTCGCGCTGATCTTGTTGGCGAGGAGTGCCATGCGCGAGGCACCAGTGGTCGTGTGTGGCTCCATCTCGGAAGCAGATGGCTCGCTCACTTCCCCGGCTCCCTGCTTCTGCTTAAGTGGCGATAGACTTGAGACAGAACGACGGCCTTGCCTCTTCTTGTCGGCTTCGAATTGGCATGAACCGTTATCAAAGGAGCTCTTGAGGGGCAGTGGTGAAGAGGGCTGCAACCTCGGCCTGGGGCCGTTGGTTCTTAAGGGTGGGTGTGCACGGTGATAGCTCCGGACCACGAGACGGGGATGTGATAGGACAGACTTTGCAGCTATTGTCAGCGAAGCTCTGCATCTGAGACCTGGCGACATGGTTGGGTGCAGGAGTTGCATTGAGATGGCTGCGACTAACAGTGGCTGCGCCGGCCGTCTTGAAAAAGAAAGCTTGTTAGTAGAAGCTGTTCGTGAAATAAAACTGGCCCCAACACATTTGCAGCAGTTGGGCGCTATGCCATGCCTCGACATTGAGTTGCAGGCAGGGGGGCTAGGCAAGGATCCTGGTTAAGGAGACAATAGACCCGGCAAGTTTACGAGCAGCTTGAACAAAACAGGAAATGAGTCTAAGTGGAAAGGAATCCTTGGCGGAAACACATCAGGCAATTCGAGGTTATAGTCATGTAAGAGTAATAAGGTGATCCGTAGGAGTGGGATTCACATCAGCAAGTTTGGCCGTCCCGCGAGCGTGAGAACTAGTAGTCGTTGGGCGTCGTGCGGCGGGCGTCGCTGTTTCGCATTAGCTAGCTGTTGTTGTTGTTGTTGTTGTTGTCGTCCGTATCAACCAGCGAACAAGAAGCGTCCGACGAGCCTGAACAAGGTCATATGAGTCGCACGCTGCGCGCCATGCCCGCCCACCCACCTTCTGGCATCTCCTCCCCAACACATCCTCTTTCACTCCAATTTCTGTTAGGCATCATCATGGCTTCCTCTGATTTGCAGGCCAATGGAATGAGGCTTCACCCGATTCGGTAATTGTCTGCAGGGTGACCCGTTTGAACGAGAGCTCAATGGCGGTAGCGCGTCGTCAGCAAGACACGGCTGAACAACGCTTCGACGAGCTTGACCTCAATGGGGTTGGGTGCGTGAGCTGTCGCCTTCTTTTATTTCTGTTTCCTCGTAAACTCACACTGTATTATCATCGGCAAAGAGACGGGTTATCCAGATTGGCCACGACTGTAATAGTTCGCTACCATGCTACGCAACGGCCGCCGATTGGAGGGAGCCGTTCAAGCTTGGCATTTGGTGGGTTTGGATATTTGGGGACCACCGCTAACGCAGCAGATGGCCAGATTGACAGGACGCCATGCGCTGCAGCCTTTGATGCCCCGTTGACCGGGGGGGGGGGGGGGGTCC